>PVKM010000120.1:0-144520 GCA_004027735.1 Carollia perspicillata | reverse complement strand
AAAAAAATGAAGATTGGATAATGGACTCATTTTTAAATCTCTGCTTTTGAAGAACTATGAATCAAAATAAAACTTACCTTCATTTTTGCTTGTTCAATAAATTCAAAACATTCTGGAAAATAAGACAGGATATTGGTTTCAGGCAGATCCAGGATAGAAATGTTTTTATATATAAAGTCACTGAGGAAGGCATTTTCAACTCCATATGCAACATTGAGAATATGAGTCACCTTAAAGAGAAAAAGATGATTTTTTTTAATTCTCTTGAATTAGGTTAATTAAAAAGAGGATGGGATGTTGAGATCTGAAACAAGAATAAAGAATTTAAGTATGAGGCACTCGATAATACTTCCTCAAGAAAGCCTTATCTGACTGCCTTATCTCTCACTATGGTGCTATATATTCCTATATACTTGTCCTATTACACCCCTTACCACTTAGAGACTGTGTCCTTCCTTCCCTGTATTAGAACCTCCATGAGGGTAGGGATCATGTTTAGTTTACTCACTATTATAAGTTAGCATTGTGAATGAGCAGTGACATTGGCACAGAAAGTACTTAAAATATTTGTTGAATAAATCAATGAATGTCCATACAAAAACTTAACCAAGGGAAGTACATCAGCAGCGCAGACTTCCCTTCATAAGGAATAATTATTTCTTCTTCATAAGTACATGGTTCTCCAGGGTGGCTGCACATTTGAATCACCTGGTGAGCTCTTAAAAAATATCAGTGCCCCTGCACCTCAAACTCAGAGGTTATGATGAACAGTGTGCATGGAAGAGGAGATGGTCACGGAAGATTTTCTTTCAAATGGTACACATACGCAACCTCCAACTCCATGTATGCATTTGAGCCCCTTTCCTGGTGCCCACCAAGCGTATAAAAGGAGCTGAGGAAAGCCACTGAGAAAATACAAAAGCTAAATAGACAAGAAAAATGAATCACTGTGTCTTGTCATAACATGCTTCTCACTGTATTTATTCTTTCTTAGAGTGCACCTTTTTTTGTTTGTTGGTGTTTTTTTCCCATCTTAGGTTTCTGCCTGATCTCGGTATTTTCATGTACTCTCCACATATTGCAGAGGATTTGCCCAGCCTGCCTCTCTTGCCCTGACTACCCTCGCGGGTATGGCTCTAGAAGTGCCCCATGCCTCCCTCCAGCACAGCTGCCTGGATTCTGCTGGACACAGGACTTAAGCTGGGCTGATCACATTATCTGAATGATGCACAAATTTGAGAAATATAAGACACACATTTTCTCTTAAGTGCTCAGGGAAGCTGAAAATTCCTGCTTCTAAAGGAGAAGAGCACAGCAGACACTCATAGGGGGCCATGACGCTGGTGGAGAGAGTAGCCATCTAGAACGGCCTTCTATTTTCTGGCATGGCCATGCTCTGCCCCTGAGTTCCAGAGATCCCCCTAAATCATCACATACATTCTCTTCCTTTCTTAGGTTTCTGTGGCTCACAACCGAAAGAATATTAAGACACTCGGGGAGCAAGGCTTCACATAGAGAGAACCATAGGCCATTTACTAACCCAACTGCCTTGTGGAAGTCCTCACACATTTAATCCAGAAAAACTCTCACATAGAGAGGTGATGGGAGAAACTAGAAAGAAGGAAGGACATTTTTAGAAAATAGAGTCTGAAATGTCCTGCTTTACTGTCTCACTCCCAGTGTCCTTCTGGCCAGGATCGTATGATTCTGCCCTTAATTATGTAATATCTTCAATATTTTATAATATTGATGTGTTTGCTTTCTCTTGACAACTATATTCTATATTCCCAAAAGACCAGGAATGAGGTCTGATCACTTCCAAAAAACATATGTATACAAAATATATATGTACATATATTGTATATTACATTTATATTATATATATATATCATTACCTATATATCTTGCCTATACATCACAGGATTATGGAGAACAAATGAGAATCTTGGGAAAACCTGTTGAAAGGTAAAAGTGCATTACAAATACTGTGGATTATTAAGGCAATGCCTAGGTAGTTTAGCTGTTTGGAGATGCACTTTCTATGTATATTGATTGAATGGGCTTCACTGAAAAGAATGGTAGTGAGTCACAGGCGGAGGTGCTGAAAGGGACCCAGCCTAAAACCCTTCTAGTCATCAAGCACATTTCCAAAACGTACTTACAGAGATCCTAATGGTGGCTGCCTTTGGGATGCCCTTCACAATACGAACAGTGAGCATAGCCCCTTTATTGAGTGAGGACTTATTATATGTTAGGCATACAATTTATCTCACTTAGTCCTCATATTTATTATTTCCAACTTCAATAGAGTTTAATCTTGAACTGGTTCAAAAATAAAACGTTATGAAAAGAAGCATTAAGAATTCCTGTTCTCAACCTGCCTCTACCCACTCCACTGCCTCCCACACTGGTGACAACCACAACCTCCTCTGTTGGTTTCTTGTACATTCTTTGAAGTATCTTTTTGTAAATGCTTTACTCACTCCCTTCTTACACAGAGGCAACGCTGTGTCCCATTTAGATACGTCCTAGGGCTCTTTTCATATCAGTCTTTAAAGACCCCTTTTTCGTATTCCTTTTATAGCTAGTTGGTATTCTATGATGCAGGTGCACTATTGTTTGTGTAACCAATTCCTTATGGATGGACACATGGTTTGTTTTCAATAATGTGCTATTATAAATAACTCTGCAATAAATAGCTTGGAACACTTCATGTTCCACTCAGTTTTCTATACGCCATAGGGCTTTATCTGGCAAACACTAGGCACTCAAGAAGTACCTTATCAATGAAGCAACCATTATTACCGCATCAAAACATTAAAATTCCTATAGAAATTTCTGAAGTGACCCCCCACAAGAGAATTTCTCCTAGTTACAACACTTTACTTAAATGTTAGGATATCCCTTTGAAATGTGTTATGTATTTAAATCAATAGGTTTGTTTTGCAGCATCCTTAAATTTTTGTAGAAACCATCTATTCAGCTGCTCAGTTTATCTCCACTTCTTCCAGCCATTTAACAGGTCATGTGCACAAGAGACAGAGAAGGATCTTTTAAACAGCTACTTGGTTCAAATCACCAGAACGAAACCCAATTTGAACTAGTGTATCATAAGAGGGGATAAATAATAACAATACTTGCCAATGAACAAATTTATCAGTTTTTCTATTTTTCATTTTTACCCTGAGAAAGTAAGTATTCCTTATTCTGAGGAAGGAATTATTATAAGGTGAGTCCAGTTTAAGCACAGGTTGACAACTAAACATGTGGAATTACTTAATGAATTGGTCAGTAGTTATTTCCCGGGGGGGAATTAATTGCAAGTGTTTATCACAAAATTTTTAGCCTTAGTTCAATCAATTTTTTTTTCTCAGAGCTGGGGGCAACAAAAAATAAGTAGGACAAGGTCTCTATCTTCTAGAAGTTTGTTGAATAATAGAGGAGGGAAAAATATGTTCACTGAGGATAATATTGTAATACAAAGCAGAGAGGTGTGAAGAGCTGCAGGAGAACGAAGTGTTATGGGTCCAGGAGGGAGGACTAGATTACTTAACTTGCTCCCCACTGTAAACTTGCACATTTGCTGTTCTCTCAGCCTGACGTCTGCTTGCCCTGATCTAAGCAAGCATGGCAGACTGTGTCATCAGGTCTCAGCTGAAATGTAACACCCTCGGAAAGGCTTCCCCTGACTCATGTTGCCGCCCCCGACTCCTCCAACTGTCTCATTTGAATTCTTTCAGAGAATGTATTCTCATCTCAAAGTACCACATTCTAAGAGCAAGGACCTTACTCCTTGTTCATTCCTATATCTCCTGAACCTAGAAAGGTGCCTAGCACTCATTTAACTCATGGGTGAGAGGCAGGGTGGCATTCTTTTGGCTACTCCCTGCCTCCCTGCCTCTTCCAAATCACTTCTGTTCCACCCTTAGGTAACAATTCTTGCTTTTTGAAGTTGATCCAAACTGCCTGTATTTAGTTAGGGTGAGGGGGCACCTGACTGTCAGTTGACTGAATCCTATCTCAAGTCCTACCACTGCCCTGGGTGATAGTGATTTCCACTTGGCTTTAACAGTTTCCAGTGACTTTCCTCATCGCTCCACTTCAATCACACTCCTTCAAGGCCAACCCCCAAAAGTGCTCCAGGTCTGACACAATGGATTCAAACATCCCAGCTCTTCCATTCAGTTACTCCCATCAAACCTCACAAGAAGCATCAACTCCGGGATCTCTCCATTTCTTCTAATCCATGGCCCTCTCTTGCCTTTACTTCCTCTTTCATTTAGCTAACAGTCCATGGTCCACCTCCCCTGCACCTGTCTGGTAAAAGTTGACTGTACGCCCAGACTGCTAAGCATTGCTGGAGAAAAGGGGCACAATATTGCCGACCATACACTTATGACTGCCAATCTCATAAATGCTTAGCAACTGTGTTTCCCTAATAGGCTCTCCCCTTCATTTTCCCTACCAGCTTTTCCAAAACTTCCCCACTTTCCTAAGAACATTCCGCACTGCTATCTCTTCCTTACCACAGCAGATCACCTCGCTGACTGCTTTGGTATAAAGAGAAGCCATCTCATAGGAACCTTCCCATTTACCACCACATTTGACAACGTTGACTTGCTCTCCCCTCACCCTGGCCTGTAGATAACGGTTAAATTGTGAGGATTCCACCCTTTTAAAAAAACCTCATCGATTTATCTCTACCCCCACTGAATCCTAGTCTAAGCCACTATCATCTGTTTTTGTTTTTTAGATTACTACAACAGTCCTTTAACTAGTCTCCCATCTCTAGCTTGAAGAATCCTCCAATCTATTTTCCATACTGTCACTAGTGAACAGTATTTCTAAAATGCGAATTTGATCCCTGGGGAAAACCTTTCAGTGGCTTTCCACTGAATTTTGACCAAGTCCAAACACTTTGCTCTGGCTTACATAGACTTTTGTGATCTGGCCCATGCTGGTCTCTGGCCTGTCTCTTGATGCCATTCCTTCTCATACTGTCTATATCGAGGTTACTGAACTTCTTTTCTATCCCTGAAAACTTCAACTTTCTCTTGTCTATGGGTCCTTACACAATCCGTTGTATGCTCCCTCCCCACCCACTTTTCTGTCTGCTTCCTCTCCATGCCCTTTCAGAACAAAACTTCAGTGTCACTTCCTCCAGGAAGAATTCTGTCCTTCCTATCCCCAGCCCAACCTGACCCAACCCAAAGCAAATATAGGTTAAGAGCATTATCTCCTATGCACTCCAGTGGCAATCTGCACCTCCTCATCAAAGCGCACAGTGCACTGTTTGCCTTTCACCCTGCCCCTCAAATCATCAGTGTCATGTGAACAAGAACCTCTTGCATTCCTCAAACCATAGCAACTCCATGACTCTGAAATAGCATATATCAAAACAATTGATGGCTAGAAAAAAATTGTGAGTAAACACTGAAATAAGTAATAAGTCACATCAGCCCCAGCTGGTGTGGCTCAGTAGACTGAGTACCAGCCTGTGGACCAAAGGGTCACCAGTTGGATTCCCCATCAGGGCACATGCCTGGGTTGCAGGCCAGGTCCCCAGTAGGGGGCACTCGAGGCAATCACACATTGCTGTTTCTCTCCCCCTCTTTTCCCTCCCTTCCCCTCTACCTAAAAATAAATAAATAGTTCTGGCTAGTGTGGCTCAGTGGTTTGAGTGCTGGCCTGCGAACCAGGGGGTTGCTGGTTTGATTCCCAGTCAGGGCACATGCCTAGGTTGTGGAACAAGTCCTCAGTGGGGGGTGCGTGAGAGGCAACCACACTTTGATGTTTCCTCCCTTCCCCTGTCTCTAAAAATAAATAAATAGATAAAAACTTTAAAATAAATAAATAAAATCTTTAAAAATAATAATAATAAATTGCACCAGTTGTATGGGGGACGGTGGGAGGAAATGGCACTGGGGAAGAAGTGGTATATGAGTATGAGTTAGGACTCAAGGCCTGGGTAAGTCTTAGTCAAGAAGAAGGGACAAATCTATACCACATCAAGGAACTACACAAGCAGACACAAGAAGATGTGCTTCCAAAGCCAGGTTCAAGAGGACATGTGAAGGAAGATTCAAAAAATATAAAACTGGAAAGATGGACTACAAATCCACACATTTGAATTAGGAGTAATAATTTTTGTAACTTTGTGAAAACGACAGGCAAAAATGTTACCAATTAAACTCTGAAATTGACCAAAACAGTTTTTCCTAAATAAATGTAACATTTAATAAATGTAACTTTCTCTAAGTGGTGTTGAACCTGAAACATTTTTTTTACCTTGTGCTTTTTCAGTGTATCCAGATCATGAGCAGCATCTTGTGAGCCTATAAAAAATAAATCATATCGCCTTGAACATAAAAATAATCATCCTGATGCTTTATCCAATTTTTGCAACAACTCTGTTAGTTTTTCATTTGTTTTAAGATATACAGCTTGGGAGGACTTCATTCTAACTTTCTGAAAGACAGGGTGTTAATAATTATAAAATTATTCATATCGTATATACTCTTAGACTAAGATATCCCACTTTTAGGAATTTGTCTTAAAAGTTCTGGATGTTACAAAGATCAGCTATCAGGATGTTTATTATAATATTGTTTGTGATACCGGAAAAATAAAACAACCACCTAATAATAGGTTGTTTTTCATCTTATTAAAAAACAAAGCCCAATAACAAGCGTTGAGTTAAATAAAAGATGGTCCAATTGTGTAGTAAAATATGTAGATATTAGAAGTGACCAATGTAGATGAATATTTAGGGTATGGAAATATATTAGGTGATAAAAACAGGTTACAAAATACCACCATCCATGTTGTAATAACAAAAAAAATGTGTATGCTTAAAAGGACAGGAAATACATAGAACAAAATGTTAGTGTGATTACGGGTGATTTCTTTTCACATTCATTTGTAATTTTTACAATAAATATTTGTTTTGAAACTTAAAAAAGGATATTTTTAAAAAGACAGTACCAGCTGGTTTGGGAACACCCAAACAGACTTAGTACCAGCTTGTTTGGGAACACCCAGTAGATTTAAGCAAACACTGTTGGTCTGTAGAATTCCACCCACATGCTGTGCACAAGGAGGGCTGTGTCCTTTGACAGTTTCTGTCAAAGTTGGCGTTCCAGATTTCTCACGCTTGGAAGCTAACTCTAAGTAACGAGCAAGTTCTTACAAGTGAATAACTAGTTAAAATAAAGTGAATTATACAATTGGAAAAATAGGATACTTATTATTCAAGTATTTTACTCTCCTGAATTAGGTTCTATTTCCATAAATAATGTTCTTCTTACCTTACCTATCTGGGAAATCTGCCAACTTCTATGACATGATTTTAGGTAGCCGAAAAGCCAGTAAGTGTGCTGGTTGGTCAATATTCTCTTAGTAAATACAAAGCTCACAGACTCCTCACTGAGCTTACATTCAGCTTCATTCTGCCCAATAGTTGGCCTATCAAAATATTACCATTTGTCACAGCTGAGTGGTGGACACATAGTTGTCTGTTATAGTATTATCTGGAATTTTCTATGCATTTGAAATACTCCATAATTTTATTTTATTTTAAATATGTGTTTATTTTCAGAAAAAGGGAAGAGAAGGAGAAAGAGACGGAGAGAAACATCAACATGAGAGAGAAACATTGATTGGTTGCCTCTCCTACGCACCCCAATAGGGGATCAAACCCACAACCCAGGCATGTGCCCTAAGAATTGAACCAGTGACCTTTCAATTTGTGGGGGACTATGCCCAACCAACTGAGCCACACCAGTCATGGCAATACTCCATAATTTTAAAAAGTTTCTCAATTTTCTATCAAAAGTCCTAAACACCTGGGGCAGGTGGGGAATTGGATCAAAAGACTTAATTGAAATGTGGTGATTTAATATGCACTCATCTTTTAAATAATAATTCTATTCTTACTAGTCCTTAAAATAAAAAGAAAAATCTATTATTGAAATCCTTTCCTTTACCCTACCAGGGGTGTCCAACCTGCAGCCCGCTGGCCGCATGCAGCCCAGGATGGCTATGAATGCAGCTCAATACAAAACTATAAATTTACTTGAAACATTACGAGATTTTTTTGTGATTTCGTGTCGCAGTATATTTAATTTGTGGCCCAAGACAACTCTTCTTCTTCCAGTGTGGCCCAGAGACACCAAAAGTTTGGACACCCCTGCAACCATTATTATACTTTGATAATTTCCATTAAACACATACATACACAGAGGCCAAAAGTACAGGTCTATTATATTTCAGAGCTAGGTGCCATATTTTGAAAGTGACTTCCAGAGTATGAGTATGTTGATAAAAATTTAATATCCTTGAGGCCAAGAAATGCAACTTGTATGCTCAGTCTTTTTAAACAGTAAGAAAATTATAGAGTGTTAATAGTATAAAGGAACAAAATTTTAGTCAACACAAATGGACTTCAGGTAATCAGTTTGTATGTTTCATCTAATACTTAGTTGTATTCAGTTCAAGTTAATTCTCTCTAAATTCTAGATATAAACATCAATTTTATTCCAATTTTAAATGGCTACTTGTGTTGCAGTCTTGTATTAAACTGTTATTAGTAAAACACTTAATATTACAAGAAATAAAGACTAAATTTTATGTTGACATATTATTAAAACCTTTGTTTTGTTAAAGTAGTATACTATCCTTTTATAAACTATCTTACTCAAGATTTAAAAACAAATACCAAATTTGCCCTTGTCAGGTATCTCAGTTAGTTGGAGCATCGTCGTGATATGCCAAGGTTGTGGGCTCCAATGCCCAGTCAGGACACATACAAGAATAAACCAATAAATGCATAAGTAAGTGAAACAACAAAATGATGTCTCTCTCTCTCAAATCAATAAATAAAAATTTAAAATAATAAAAAGAAATATCAATTTTAAGAATTCGATTATTTTAATGGTGACTACATGAATCTGTACTTGTGATAAAATTCATAGACCTGAATACTAAGCCAATTTAACTGTATGACAATTGTTGAAATAATAAAAAAGAAGTTGAATAGGGTTAGAACTAAACAAATAGGTGTAATAAGAAGAATAATAATTTACGGTTATATTGTACATTGAAAAATTGCTAATATTCATTATTTTGGCCCAGTCTTATTATGAAACTATTATGAAACTAGATGTGATAAATGATTAAGAAATAATATGGGGGTAGACAAAAGTAGGTTTGCAGTTATGATACAAATAAATAAGAAATAGTAATACAAAAATAAATTTTGTTTTGTGTATTCACAACTGTAAACCTACTTTTGCCCACCCCTGCATGTATTACATGCTGTTGGAGTTGACACCTCAAACAGGTTCAATGGTTTGCAATCATAATATATGTATTATAAAAAACAGGCCAAATAAGATCTCCAGAATCCCATTTCTGTTTCTTGAGACTTTTACAAAAATAGCAAATACTATATAAATTCTGATATATCTTAATTTACAAATCACTTTCCACCATCATAAAAACAAACTAAAAAGACTTTATTATATCACTAAAAAAAAACTGATATTCCAAAGATAAATATTTTATTTGATAAAATTGGTGGGAATGACCATTCATAAATGGACAGAAATAGAAGTATAAATTAATAGGATAAGGTAACAATATTTGTGAAAGAATTTTACAAAATAAAGAGCTATACAAATTTAATGTGTTATCTGTCCCTGCAAAATATTGGGCTTCCTAGATCTCAGACATCCTCTATAATCTCATAAAAGATCCCACACTTTTCACCTAGAATTTAAGAGAATATCTCAAAATGTCACCAGTTGGGACTTCTTAACAGAGTGAATATAACAAATAATAAATGCAGCATTTAACTACCCAAGAAAAATAGAATTTTCTACATTTACAAATCAAGTTCGACTGAAGAAAAGTCATAGTGACTTTTGTTTTAAACATGTAATTTGCAAAACCTAGGACAAAAATGCTCACTAAGCTCTTTTAGCAAGCTGATCAACTGTTCAAGGGCCTAAGCAAGATTTTTGAAAGCCAGAAACTTGTTTGAATTTATAAACTACCTGAAAAAGGAGAGATTATATTTTTTAAAACACAGAATACATTAAAATTATATTTTAAAAAGTCAGATCATAATTTATGTAAGTATATTATATTTAGCTCTCTATTTTCTTTATTACCCATGAAAAACCATAAGTTAATTGGCATGTAGTGCTGGTTTGGAGTTGTGCTTTTTTGAAGAGGTGAAGGAAGATATTGGAAGCGACCTAGAAATAACTCCCATCTGCAGAAAGAAACCTAGTCTGCTCAGAAACAACCCATGCATCATTCATGTGGAAGAACTTTAGATGTAATCATCCAAGGGTCCCTAAAGAGTAAGACACTTGCAACTGGGCAGAAAAAGGTCGATTCACTTCTCAGAAGAAAGGAGGTTGTCCCTGATAAAAATATCCCATTTCCTGGTGTAGAAAAGGGGACCAAATAAGGACTAGTTTCACAAGCCCCTCCGGGTACTCTCCTAGGATCCTGCTGTCATCCACTCACTTGGGATAAGTCCAGATCAGCGATTTTCAGCCTTTTTCATCCCATAGCACACATAAATTAATTATTAAAATTCTGCAGCACACCAAAAAATACATTTTGTGCCAATCTGACCAAATAATAGGTATAATTTTATTCATTCACACCGGATGACTATGGTTGTATTAGCTGTCATTTTTTTTATTTGACAATCTAAGGGAAAAAAGGTCAGTGCGCCTGACTAAATAGTCAGGTATTGCATGTTTTAAAAATTCTTGTGGCCCACCCGTGTGTCTGCTGTGACACACCAGTTGAAGATCACTGGTCTAAGTAAAAAAATAACAATAAGCAAAATTTTAAATTCTACAATAATTTTAAACCATTATTACTACAATGGAAGCCAAATAACTGAAAAATGTGCCAGGATATATTTCCTTCCTAGAAGTGGTGTGCAAGTCCTGGGTGAACCTTCTAGACGAGCTAGATGGCTCAATTAATTTTTCACTGGGCTGCAGAACCTAGTTGGAGATATTTATTTGGTGAATTTAACAATAGCTCATGTAGCCCTGGCTGGTGTAGCTCAGTGGATTGAGCGCGGGCGTGCGAACCCAAAGGATCGAAGTTCAATTCCCAGTTCAGGGCACATGCCTGGGTTGCAGGCCAGTTCCCATCTCAGCAGGGGACGCACGAGAGTCAACCATCCATTGATATTTCTCTCCCTCTCTCCTTCCCTTCCCCTCTAAAGATGAATAAATAAAATCTTTAAAAAAATAGCTCATGTAACAATTCATATAATAGACAACACAATAACTCATATGTCTACTGCAACTGATTTGTTTCAAAAACCTTTCACAAAAGAAAAAACTTTTACAACAACCTCAGAACAACCCTATGAGATAAGCAGATACTGTTACTTCGCTTTACAGATGGCTTTTTAGGATGCGCAGAGAGGATAAAAGACTTGCACTAGCTCATCTAGTAAGATAGAAGCACAGCAGGGCTGAAAGCCTGGACTCCCTGAGATAGTCCATATATCCATGGAGAACAGGAGTCAATGAGATTTGAGTTTGATGTTTACCTGTTATTTACTAGGTGTGTTAACCTTGAGCAAGTTACTTTTCAGATCTTAAATCCACTTCCCACCTTCAAGATGGAGCTGATAATCCCTACTTCACTTCTTTTAAAAGAAGTGAGATGCTGTGTGCACTTCACATAGTCCCTGGCTATTTCTGACTTCTAGTCCGGGCTTGGCTTCATAAATATTGATGAATTCTTTCCAAGTCTTAATTTCTCTATTTATAAATGAAAAACTATTCAAACCAACTTGGAAACATTGTTGACTATTTTTTTAAAGAATACTGTACCATATTATTGCCTACCTAACAAGTTGATACATTTATATCTGTGCTTCGTTCGCTATTTGCAGATTAATCTGTGTATAGAAAATCAGTAATTTCCATGATACAAAAAAATCATAAAACCATCAGGCTCATAGCTATAAAAGTCCTCTTTCTCCTTAACAGTGTAAACAGCTACCATGGGCAGATGTGGTCTCAGGAGGCATGCATTCCCTATGGTTTGTAACAGCAGAACAAGCAAACAAGCACTTGACTATTTCAGGTACTAACTTTTCAATAACTTTAAGTTGAAACTTGAAGCTTTGCCTAATAAGAGCATTCTTTTAAATTTGATTTCTCAAAAGTCATGTCATTTTATAATTAAAGAAAATACTACATTAATGTCTTATCCTCCAGAGAAGTTCAAAAAACAGAAAGCTTTTCTAAAAATTCAAATACCAGGTACTGTGTGCTACTGGCACCTACACGTCCTGTGGATATATTGTGGGGGCAGAGACATTTCTAGCTAGCTAATGGAAATCTCATGTCCAAAAAAGGAAACATTTGAACTTTCCGGCAGGACAGCCGATAGTACAAACTATTACATATTAAGGGGAATAATGATAAAGTAATATGATCAAAGGCCTCAATGACAAATCAATATACTCACCCAGGAGCAACCATGGCTTAATAATGCCAACTTGCAGGTCCAAGCTAAGATCCTGCACATAACCACAAGCACCCCCACCGCTCGGCTCTACTTCTTCCACAACATGAATTCTGGCATCTTTCCATGTTTCTATTATTTTCTTTCCAGTTAGCGTTGTCACCCTGGTGCATTGCTTCCTGAGATTATTCCGGGAGAATGCTTTAATTTCCTGGTTAAGGGAGTGCATTACATGAGCAATGACTAGGAACAAACACAAGCAATTCCAGCCAGCCCAGAAAAGGGGTGAACTGCCGGTCCCTGGACTCTCAGGTAACAAATGCAGCCTCAGGGGTGCACCGCCCTCCGGTAACAATAGCAAACACCACCACCCGAGAGACTTCCGGCTTGCTTTTTCCCCAGCGCCGAATGTAAGACAAATTCTGATTGGACCTTGAGAAACAGGCGCCGATTGGATGCCCTTTGGTCAATGGAAAACCTGCGTTTTACCTGTAGGTTCAAGGAATCAACCGGGTTGTTTTCTTCTGGTGCTGTTTAAATCTAGATTTATGAGTCTTAACTGGAGAGAGGGCTGGTATTTCCGAACTTTTCAAAAGCAGTGATTTTCTATGTTTGACTTGTGGTAGTGAACGAGGTGATATGGGCTGACCTGGGGATTGAGCCTGTTTCACTCAGCAAGAACGCAAATCTTACAGCTTCCCAGAGCCGTCCTGCCTGCCTGCTTTTAGGTTAATCCACGCGGGTCTACAGCAGACAATCAAAGTTATTTCTCATTTTCTGCCCTTAACACCTTCCCTTTCTGCTGTTACTTCCCACAGGAACCTTTTGTGCATTTGTGAAATAACAATTTACATAAAATCTGCAAAGATATTTTTAAGTTTTTTAATTGTTTCTGTATGCAAATTGACAAGAGCTTAAAACATATTTTTCTGACTTCCTACATTTTCACTATCTGAAAACTGGCGAAGAAGCCTGCTATGCAGTAAATATATACCCACACTTTAAGAAGCACTGCAGCAAGTCCTTCCACCGGGGTTCCAAAAATCAAGCGTGCATACACTCAAATTTACAAAACACCAAATATAGAATGATGATTCTCATTATAAACGGGTGATTTTTTTTTCTGCAAAAAAAAGCACAAGATTCCTTTGGAATTTTTCTTTCCCCACATTGCATTTAATGAAAACATTCTCCAATACCACATATTAAAACTTTTGTTGGTTTGAAACTGATTTAAAATTAAAATAAACCAAATTTCTCCCTATTGAAAAGAGTGCTGTATCAGCTCAGGCTATCTACAGGGCACTCTAATATAATCAGTTGAAACATTTATTTGCATCATTGAAACAATCACAGGTTCATTAAAAACAACTTTAACCACAAATCATTCCATGTATTTATCATAAATGAAAAAAATAACTACCAACTATTGAGCACTTAAATGCTAGATACTGCGCCTATAAGCAATTTTTATCTTGTCAGTGTTACCCATCTGGTGCTTACTGATGCTTTATAGACATCATCCCATTAGATCTCACACAAAGCCTATTATGTATATAGTAGTATAATCATCTACATTTTACAACTGAAAAAGTTCAGATGCAGAGAGATCAAATAACATATCCTACATTTTCCAGCTCATAGTTTATAATCAGAAATAACACCTAGGTTTGTTTCAGTCCAGTACCTTAGTTGGTATTTACTATGGAATACTATTCTGCTCCCAAAATAATTGTAGTTAACAAATATTTATTGAGCACCTACTATGTTATAGTGACTTGGGATATGGCAGTGAATAAAACAAAGTTTTGTCTTTTATGGAGTTTATATCCAAGTGGAGGGAGTGAATGGGTGAATGGACAGAATATACATACATACATACATACATACATACATACATATATATGCAAACACATATAAATCTGTATATTACAGAAGTGATCTCTGTTGGATATATAAATTTTGTCGTGATCAGCTAAAAGCTGCCATTTACAACTTTGAGACTAAATGAGATGATCTAGGACTGAACGTTGATGGAAAAGCCTGATGTGTGCTCTCATTTAGGGGTGAGGAAGATGAGGAGGATCCAGATAGGGAAACTGATAAGGAGAGGTCCAGGAGATAGGAAAGGGAGATCTAAGAGTACAAATAAAGAAAGTGTTTCAAGGAGGGCAGCGTGATCAGCTGTATCATATGCTTCTGACCATGTTGAATAAGATGATAACCGAGCACTAATACTATTTTTAAAGGCCTCCCCAGCAAGAAGTGATTCTATGTCCCAGCATTACACAAATATTATCTGATTCAATTCTCATGACAACCCAATGAAGGAGGCAATATCTTCTATATTTTTAAAGAGGACATTTTATTCTAAACTTAAGGGCCCGGTGTTCGGTCATAGAGTTTGCATTTGTTTCTCAGATTCCAGTAAGAAGGATAGTTGAATAGAGTTCCTCTTACTCAAAAGCATGTTCTTTGCATCACATCACTCTATAGCAGATGGCTAGAATTGTTGGTTGCACATTGATAGCTGCAGCCCTTGCTGATAATACTGTAATACTAACATGCCAGCAGTAAGGAGCATTAGGTATTAATACACTGCTTCTGTTCACTGACTATCCAACTCAACTGTTGATTTTACAGAAGAGAAACCAAGGTCCAGAAAAGTACATTGATTTGCCTGATGTCACATCACTTGTGACATATAGTGAAACAGAACAGGTACTAAATATTGTGTCAAGAGACTGGGTTTCTTGTTCTACTTCACAATCTGGTTTTCCAAACTGTCCTTTAATGGCAAAACTTCTTTATACACATCTAGCTGGGATGCAGAGGCTTCGTGAGATGCATCTCTCTCTCAGGCCTGGAAACCTAACAAAAAAGAAAGAAGAGGCAAAGTTTATGAGACCCAGGCCAGATTGAGAAGGCAGCATTCCATCCATGGAGGAGGCACTGCCTTTGCTGGGATAAGACTGATAAAGGGTTGTCCTGAAAGAGGGGGCATGTCCTTACAAGGGCTAAGGGGCCCTAGATCTGAAGAAAAGGGGGAGTGTCAAGTGAATACATCCTGGAATATGTTCCCATGCCACCCCCACAAATATTTCTCTTCTAACAGATTTAAAGTGGCTATGACAAGTGCTATGCTAGTCATTTTCCAAATATCACCTCTAAGTCCTCACCGAAACCTCACTTTTAGGTAAACTAATTGAAATGCAAAAAGCTAGTGAACCATGGCTTCCGTATTGGACCTCAGCTCAGTTGGGTCCTAATGCCCACTTTTGTCCCGCTACATTACACAACGTGACATCTTACATAAGAAGGTAATTATGGGAATGTGTAGTCTTCATTAATTCAGACAAGGGTCAAAAAATAAATAGTCAAAAATAGACTTTACATTAAAAATTTTGGCTTGAGTTAACAGTCTCAATTCTGCACTTCACTGAGAACATGCAGACACAGCCTGAAATAAATACAGAAAAAAATACCAACTTCTCACATGACTATGGCACTGCTCCTTTGTGAACTTTTTAAAGACACTTCCAAAAAAATTGGTTCAACTAAAGCAATCTGAATGCAAGTTTTCTTTATGAATAGAGTGCCTCATATAAATCTGTTATGAGAGCATTTTGATGATACAACATTATTTGCTTCTTTATGCATGGTTATAGCAATAACACAAAAAGAAGCAATAAAAACAGAAACAGAAACTTTTCATATTTCCTTCTAAATATTAATTATTTGTATGTCTGTGATGCTATTTAAGGATCTCACAAAGCCCAGAACAAGTGAGATCTTTTCAAACCCTTGAGAAAGAGAGCTTAGTGTATAATTCAGAAATTTAGAGTTCAATCCTTTATAATATAAATTTTTAAAAAATAAGTATGCTCCACATATTCATCTAAGTCTTTTTCATCTTTTCTACCTCCCCTCAAAAAAGAAACCGTTTTTGTTTTAATTGTTGAAATTAGTAAAATGCTAGATAGGTAAGTTACCTTTAGGAAATACATCAACCAACAAGCATTTATGGAGTATCTGCAATGAACTTCACACTCCATCAAACACTGTAAAGTTACACCCAAAATGGTATTTTGTTGAATTTAAGATTATAAGGTACACAATTATTTTATGAACCAGCAAGAAAGAAGAAATACTGCCCATTAATAATGTTGAAAATGTGCATTTCATAATTAATACAATTCTTCTTTTAAAGATTTTATTTATTTATTTTTTATGTATTTATTTTTAGAAAGAGGAGAAGGAGGGAGAAAAAGAGGGAGAAAACATCGACATGAAAGAGAAACATCTGTAGGTTGCTTCTCTTATAGTGCCCCTGACTAGGGACCAAACCCAGGCATGTGCCCTGACCAGAAATGAAATCAGTGACCTTTTCACTTTGTGGGATGACTCTCCACCCACCTGAGCCACACCAGTCAGGGCAGGATTAATAAAATTCAACAACTAAAAATGAATTCTGATTTATTATTATTATTCTTCCATTTGGGAGTTTACTGTTCCATTTGGGAGGGGGAAATCAACCAAGAAAAAAATAAATCACAGAATAAGAAAAATGGTATTAACAAAAAACATGGAAGTAAAAAAATTATTCATATTGTGGGGAAAGTTCTTAGTTGTAGAGAAAGTTATATAGGGAATAAAATTTCCAAAGTATGGGGAGTCTAGATTATATAAGCTTTAAAAATGAGGTGGAGTTGTTTGGGTTTGCAATGTTTATGAATAATAGGTATAACATGACAACTGATTCAGCCTGGATTATTTTACAGGCTGAATAAAATAAGCAGCAGACCAATTAGGAACTAAAGAAATAATCCAGGTATAAGGAACGTAAAAACTTGGCTTGTGTTGAAACCCATAAGAAGAACTGATGACTCAAAAGGCACTTTTTAAAAATAAATAAAAGGTATTAAAAGAATGAATATAGGGATTGAATAAAGAGGCCATCAAGGATGACTTGGCAGTTTAAAGCTAGGGAAACTTGGATACTAGAGTTTGAGAGTTATGAGATGTATTTTATAGTGTTGAAAAACCAAAAAAATTTTTAGTGCCTGACATATTGCAAACATTCAATAAGTATTCATGGATGGATGAATGAATGACTGAAGCCAGGGCATCTGAATTCAATTGAATTAAAGTCATTCCCATAGAGGTGATGAATGAATGAGAAAATACCAATTTTTCAAAGAAGCCAGTTTAGAGAAAGCCCAGTCAAGGATAAAGCCCTACAGGACAAACTTTGGGGGCCTGAAAAGTTGGTGAAATATGAAAAGAAACCAGATAAAGAGAAGTTATAGAAACCAGTAGAAAACCTGGGCTATGTAATCAAAGCCTAAAAAATGTTTCAAAAAAAATCTCATCCAATGAAATAAAAAGTTAGAGAATGGACAGGATACAGAGAACCAAGAAATCTAACTTAACATGATAGTTTCAAAAGAGAACAGTTTCAAAAGAATGGTGAGAATAGTTGTCAGACTGGAGGGAATAAAGGGATTTGGTGGATTGGAAGTGGAGGCAGATGTAGGTCAGGCTCAGAAAGATTGTCAGTGACAGAATATTCCCTTTCACAGTGACATCTTCAAGGAATGTTGCTGACGTCTCCATTTTCTGCCAGGCATTTATCCACCTCTAAACTTGTTTAGTGAAATTAATTATAAATATATATACTATATATGTGATATTTTTACTTATACTAATAAAAAGCTGAGAAGAACTAGGATCAAATTATTTAAAACACTCAGGAGTGCCCTGACTAGTGTGGCTCAGTGGACTGAGCGCTGGCCTGTGAACCAAAAGGTTCAACTTCCAGTCAGGGCACTTGCCTGGGTTGCATGCAGGCCAGGTCCCCAGCTGGGGACTTGTGAAAGGCAATCAGCCTGTTTCTCTCACACATCAATGTTTCTCTCCCTCTCTTTCTCCATTCCTTCCCCTTTCTCTAAAAATAAACAAATAAAATATTTAAAAAGGGGGAAAAAGAGTCAGGAGTAATATGGATACTGTTAACTATGTTAACAAAGTTTTAGAATGTTAAAATACTAGGGAGTGTATTGTTAAGTTTAAAGTAAGTAATTTTATGTCAACCAAAAGAACGTGGTGGGTAGTAAAGTTAATTGAATATGTTGTCTAAACCACTGGAATAATTTTAGAAAATGTTTGGGTCATTCATCAACTGATCCAGTTTGTTAAGGAAATGTTCCACGCTTCTATATTTTAGATGGATGATTTAGAAAGCCATATTGTTTCCCTTCAAAACATGTCTTAAGGTCAACATGCAGCAGGATGACCAGTTGGTCCAGTGCAGATTTCTCCTCTTTTTTTCTTCAGTCCTCTCTCACTTGAGTCAGGAGTTTCTAGTAACATTTTTCCCCTGGAAATGCTCCTCCAGAACTGTATGTTTTGTCTTGGCTGGTGTGGCCCAATGAACTGGGCTCTGGCCTGTGGACCAAAAGGTTGTCAGTTTGATTCTGGTCAGAGCACATGCCCAGGTTGTGGGCCAGGTCCCCAGCTGGGGGCCTGCGAGAGGCAACCCATCAACGTATCTCTTGTGCACTGGTGTTTCTCTCCTACTTTCCTCCCTCCCCTCTCTTTAAAAATAAATAAAATCTTTTTATTTTTAAAAAGATTTTATTAATATATTTTTAGAGAGAGAAAGGAAGGGAGGGAGAAAGAGAAGAAGAGAATTATCAATGTGCAAGAGGTACATAGATCAGTTGCCTCTTGCTTGCCCCAAACTGGGGACCTGGCCTGCAACCCAGGCCTATGTCCTAACTGGGAATTGAACCGGTGACCTTTCAGTTCACAGGCCAACACTCCATCCACTCAGCCACATTAGCCAGGGCTAAAAATAAATAAAATATTTTTTTTAAAAAAGAACTATATGTTTTTCTGGAAATATTCCTGTAGATATTCTATAAGAACAAATATTAAAAGGTAAAATTACTAGAGTTATGTGTATAAGAGAAAGCACTCATTCTTTTCAAACAATTGTTATTCAAAATTATATTAATTAATTTGGGGCAAAACTAAATAGAGTGAAAGAAATTATTTTTCTGATCTCAGAGACGTGTCTCATTCTATGATAGTGAAATATTTTATTTCCTGACATATAACTTTAATAGATTGGGACTTAAAGACTCAGATTTTTAGAGACTTGTACTTAATCAAATACATTGATAAATAATTATTTAATAATAAAAAGAGTAAGACATGTTAGATTGGTGAATTGGGGAAAAATGCAAATTTCACAAATCTTTTAGGGCTGAAATTCTAGAAGGCTGTGTGCAAGAGTAGTGAAGCAAAAGTCAGAAAATAAAGGTTATGTTACTAGCTTTTTTGTTGACCTTAGATTTGGATTTTGTTAATTTTCAATTGAAGAATTTACTCCAGCTCTAAAATAGCAACAAATATAGAGAAGCTGGACATGACTATTTTTTACAAAAACATTCCAAAAGGTCATGTGCTGTTTTATAGTTGTGCTTTTTCTGTACTTGTGAGCAATTATAGAGCATTTGTTTACTAATCAAACAAGAGAGCTGTGTTGGAGAAAAATAAAAACACAAATTGGTTTTATTTGATGTACATTTCTGAGTTTTCTATAAAACCAATCAAAGTGCATGGTTTCCTTTTAATATACTTTTAAATACATATGCACTAATTAGTCTGAAAGAAAACTGGTGCGAAAGAAAAGATTTCTTTTCACATAAGAAGAGAAAGACAAATGATGGTGTTTAACTTCAAAGCGAAATGTGGCCAGATCATTGCTATATTAAACTGTTTGACTGTTCAAGGAAGCATTGTTATTATTATTCTAGTCTTTATTACTTTACTGAATTTAGTACCTCATACACAATGAAACCTTGAAGTTTCCAAGAAATATATAAAAGTCAAATTATAAAGAAGAAAAGTTTTCTTATTGTTCAGTGTAATTATTTTTCTTAATTTACCATGTTTTGGATTTGGTTTAAAATGATGGGGAAGAAATGTATGAATTAAACAGAATTACCTTTATATGAATAAATATTGACACTGGGGGATGGGTACATGAAAGGAGTTAATTTTACTATCCTTTCTCCTCTTGTTTGAAAATTTAGAAATTCCACTATTGAAAATGAACAAACAAGTAAAATAGCCCTGGCTGGTGTAGCTCAGTGTATTGAGCGCGGGCCTGGGAACCAAAGGGTCCCGGTTTGATTCCCAGTTGGGGCACATGCCTAGGTTGCAGGCCAGTTCCCAGCATGGGATGCAAGAGAGGCAACCATACATTGATATTTCTCTCCCTCTCTCCTTCCCTTCCCTTATAAAGATAAATAAATAAAATCTTTTAAAAAAGTAAAATAAATAAAAACAAATTAACTTTTATCAGAATATATACCTTTGTGATCTCTAGACAGTGGCCACTCTCTTGGGAATTTAAGCATCTTAAAATGTTTATTTAGTGAAGGGAAATAAAAAGCAAAGAAAAGAAACAAACAAACAAAAAAATAAATTACCCAGCTGGCTTGCCTGAAAGAGGGAGGGAGAAAAAGAAGAGCCATATGACTATGTTCAATACTATTGAGTACTCTGGGGAAAAGTAACTCAAGAACTTAATTGTAACATCCTCTGGATTTTTTTTTTTTTTTACTTTTTTATTTATATAGCTCTACTCTATAGAACAGTGACGTTTAGAAGTACGTTCTGCCCTGGCTGGTGTGGCTCAGTGAATTGAGTGCCGGGCGTGTGAACCAAAGCATCACTGGTTTGATTCCCAGTCAGGGCACATGCCTGGGTTGCAGGCCAGGTCCCCAGTACGGGGTCCGGTAGAAACAACCACACATTGATATTTCCCTCTCTTTCTCCATTCCCCTCTCTGTAAAAATAAATAACATCTTTTTTAAAAAGTATGTTTTCATCATTTATTTTACATGCTAAGTAGGTTATTAGTCTTTAAGCTTGACTCGGACTACTTTACAATGTTTTAAAAAAGTGTTTTTTATAACAGTGTACATTATCACATTAAAAATATCTAGAGTTTACATGTTCTTCCATCATCAAAGATCAGTACTGCATGGAATTTTATTATTACTATTCTACAAAAGGAGAAGAACGATATAGCTTCAGTGTGCATGGACTCCTGTTCATCTGTGCGTGTATATGGCTATTTATGTCTTAGTAGCATAGATGATTCTAACTCAAAAGCTGTAGAGTCACACAACATGTGCTCATCTCCATGGTAACCATTTCTAAGATAAACGTACTTCTGAACAATGGTCCCAAAATAGTCTGTTACCATTTTTTTGTAGATTTCCATTGTAGCAGCAAAAAATAAATTTGAAAAACCTTAAATAATTTCTTAACCAACAAAGTTAGAGCTAATAAACATATATCCAAACCTGCCTGCAGAGAAACTAGGGTTAGTGCAATCAAAATTTCTATAATAAACTCAAGATTTCATTCTGTCTGATTTTTATCTATGATTTATCTATAGATATTGCTTCTCCTGCAACTGTCTGGCTTCCTACATTTTAGCCATTTATCCCTTCTGAGCTTTCTTAGCTATAAAATGAAGAGGAAAAAAATGATCTCCCAGGTCTCTTTTAGCTCTAAAATTTTATGATTTTATGATTTCTCTACTCAACTTGGACCACCGTGAGAACAACCTTGGGAAATACAAACAACTGAAACCTAAGTCAGGCAATCTTTCCCCTTACTAGTTAGATTAAAGAGTTTTAAAAATTCCATGGCAACTAGAATAGGGAAACTGAGAGAGAGCGGGACACAATGGCCAAGTGATTTACAGAAGGTCCCGAGTTCCTGGCTTCGACAGAACTGGGAAAACAAGGATCTCGCTCCTGGGGGAACCTCTTCTCCCCTGATCTTTCCTCCCTGGAGATAACATCCAGGAAATAATATCTAGGCTCAGTTGTGTTTCAGCTCCAGAACCAGAAAAGAAGCAAAAACAGTGAGGGGGCGCCAGAACCAACTGCTATGACTACAGACCCCCTGCCCTGTCACTGACCAGTCAGTGGACACCATGACCCTGAAGAGGCACACCTGGAAGACTGATGACATAGACTGATGAATATTCTACTGAAACCCTCCCCTGAGACCTCCCCTAAGAGTTCTACTTATAAGAAGTTGACAAAAGCCTCAAAACAAAGGACCTAGCATGAGCTCCCCTTTCAGAGAGCAGCCCTAGCCATTTCCTTTCCCTTCTTCCTCCACTCCTTTCCCCACAGGCACATGTCTCTTAAACTCTGAGGCCATGGCAACCGGCAGCTTGTCCCAGGCTGATCTCCTGAACTGGCCCCAAGGCCCCCTTTTCTTTGACTTCCCAGTGAGCTAAGGCAGCCTAGGCTCCATTATTGCTTCTTCTATGCTAAGCCTTTCCTTGTTTTCCTGTCTTCAGCTTGAACAAACCCTCATAGTCACCTGGACTCCTGTTCTGAAATCTTTCCAACACGAAGTCAAAACCCACACACTACAGCTGGCCCTAGATAGGGCCAGGCCCCTGTCCAGTAACATTATGAATAAGTACGAATAGGATGTACCAGCAACAGATTTCCAAATGGGCTGCTTTATACATAGCAGCTTTGGAAGCTGAAAAACTGGCTGGCTTTGCATTAGCAGCAGGTTTCTGAGACTAAATTTACAATTTTTCTGCAATCAGTCTGAGGCAGACTAACTGGCTTATGTAATATGCAAAAGTCACAGGATCTCTTTAAAGCACTGTGCATTTCATTAAGGAGGCAGCCAACCCTGTATTACTTATAGCAGCTGTTTTCGAATGGTGTACCACAAGAATTTTTAAAACATGCGATACCTCACTATTTAGTCAGGGACACTGACCTCTTTTCCCTTAGACTGTCAAATTAAAAAATGCCAACAGCCAACACAGTAATAGTAATCCGGTGTGAATGAATAAAAATTATACCTATTTTTTTTGTCAGATCAGCACAAAATATATTTTTGGTGTGCTGCAGAATTTTAGCAATTAATTCATGTGTTGCACGAGATGAAAAAGATTGAAAATCCCTGATGTATAGCAATAAGAGAAAGGGGTATGTAGGCAAACGGTAACTTGCACACAGCTCAAAGGCTTGGAGCTAAACATCAAATTCCATTTTTTTCTTTTCACTGAACTATTTAGTCAAGGTATTCAATCAAATGTAATGCAAAACAACTTGAGTTTCCTGCTTTCAGTTCTGCTCACCTTGTATTGGAGGTGCCAAAGGTCTGGCAGCCAGAGGAGGCAGATAAGGAGAGAACTTGAGCAGTGGATCTACAGTGGATATTTAGTCCTGATAAAATGTGGATTACCGAGGCTGGCCTACCACTTCTATGAAGGATTACCATAGAGTTGGTTGCAATGTATTGAACTGATCAGGAAAGAGATAGTTTTCACACCTCTGGATGATGGTCTAGAAAATTTGTTTTTTAACATTTATGTCAGGTTAAATCCTGGATACTTAGCACATGATCATTTGGGTATACAATTGTTCACATTGTGTCTTTTTTGGTGGACATAACACAATTCAGAATGATTCTGAATCTTAGGTTTGTGGAGATAATAGAGGATTTAGTGACAATGAAAACTCTTTAAAATTACACTAAAAATTAGTATACTTTTATGGGAAGGATAGATATAGCTTCATTAAGTTTATATGGGGGTCCATGATACAAATCTAATTAGGAGGCATAGTTAAATCAAGAATTCATTTGGCCTATAAAGGCCAACAAGCAAAGGAGAAATGATTGCAGCTTTGTTTACATTTTTGCTTCAACTGCTTGTGGGAAAGGAGTTGTTCAGTTCATTCCTTTCTTCTGATTCAGTTCATGAGCTTTAAGGCTATGTCATCCTCTCTCTGTAAACAAGAGTGAACTAGACTGTTATTTCAGAATTGACTGCACAGCCAGGGTTCTCTTCTAATGTTTGGAAGTTCTATAATTTGTAATCTCATGGTTGCATTTTTAGCTAATATAGTACACAGCAGAACTGCTAGCATTTTTATCTAATCCCTTAGATAACACAACTATTTTCTATTTATGTTGACTTAAAAAATGTTTACTGTTCAAGAAAATTATTCTATAATTAAAACCTGACACAAGAAAGTATATGCTAGAGTTTGATTTAATTCGCTATAAAATTCTAAATGTAGAATCTATTATATGAAATAAGTAAATAACTTGAAACTAGTTAGGAAGCATGGCTTTTCTCTCTTCACAAACTGATAATTAATTGTTGATCCTATTATGTTAAATATAGTACAAATAAAGATGATCAGGAGTGGGAGAAACACAAAAAGTAATTTTAGAAAATTTGAATAAGTTCTGATTCTAAAGTTTGGTTGTAAAAGGATAATCAGTTGAAGGGACTGGAAATAATTGACAAAATGGTAAAATTTTAACATGTAAACAATCTGGGTGGGGACATTGTATATTCATAGTTTTAAAGCAGATATAAAAGATTTGGCAGTGGCAGCTTAGTTGCCACGATATGATGGTGGCTAAGTAACACCGTATTTGAATTTAAATAGGAATACAATGCTGAATTTAAGCATCAATGAACACCTGACTTATTTTAGTGATGTTTTAATGGGGGAAAATCACCTTATAATGAGTTTATAATATTTTAGCAAAATGTATGTTTTATGATAAGGAAACATTTAATGTCCTTAACATTTGCACATAATCAGCACTTAGAAGCTTAATGATTATGGTGTGTGTCCAACACAAATAGTGAAAAAGTCATTTTCAGAAATTATTACTTTGAAATAGGAGTTTGTGAAGCAAAGCAATGTTAATACAATTAGGTTGGTTTTTAATTTTTTTTTTTTTTTTGCTGAATGCTCAAACACAATGAATTAGCTATTACTCCCTTACCACTTTGCTCAATGCCTTTGTCACTCTCCCTTTCCATTGCATTTATCTAAAAAAAAGAAAATCCACAGCCCTCCATGTTTTTTGTGCCATGTACCAATGTAGAAAATCATACAATAGGGCAGAACAGGGTAGTAATAATAATAACAACAACAACAACAACAATAATGCCAAGCACCATTTACACTCACTACATTGTATTATATGAAGAACAATGCTAAAATTTATCTCAAGCATTTCTCACAACAATCTAGTGAGATAGATACAATTATTCCCATTTAAGGTCAAAAATTGAGGTTTAGAGCACTCGAGTCACAAGCTCAAGGCCATACTGCTGTACAAGGCAAAGCCAGTATTAGAATCCTGTCATTCTGACCCCAGAGCTTAGGCTTTTTTCTTCTAACCATTTAAATACATGACACCAAACACAAATGAACATTTTACATCTTCTGACATGTGACCTCCCTGTTAGGCTGATGGACTATTTTTATTTCCTTGAGAACAGAGAAAATGTTAGAAAAGTTTCTTATCTTACCCAAATCAATTCTATTGATCTACATCAGTGTATATATCAAGTGGTTAATAGCCTGTGCTCTGCCCCTTACCAATTGTGAAGTTAGGCCCAACTTCCTCAACTGTTTAATAGGAATAGTAACACGTACTTACTTCGAGAGTTTGTTATGAAATGAAACAGGTCAATGCATGTGAGGCACTTGGAGCGGGACATAATACATTGCAAGTACTCAATAAATGTTAGCCAGTATCATTATCTTGTCCCTCCCTGCAACTCCCAATCAAAAATCAATCTATGCGTCATCTGCTTCCCCTCCATGTCTCTTTTTCCTGTTTTATCAAGGCCTTTGCTCCTTTGATTATCCCTTCTCTCTGTGCTGAAGTTATATATCTCTTCCTTTCTGCAGGATAATCTGACAACTACCAGAAACCCCTCACATAATCCCTCTAGCTACCATACCAGTCTCTAGTCCTCTTCACAATCCTGATGAGTTTCATTTACTGGCTTGATTTATTTTATTTTACTCCTAAAAATTGGAGCCCTTCAAGGCTTTGAACTAGGCCCTATTTTCCTTTAAAAAAAATCTCTCCAAAAATGATCTCAGATAATCCCACGGTTTAAAATAACATCCATATTCTATTGATCTCAAATTTGTATCTCCAGTCTAGACCTCTCCTTGGAGGTCCAGTTCAGTATACAGTACTCAATATTCTTCCAATTTTTGAAAGACTGTTCCATTTTGGGGCAGACTAAATGTAAAAATGTAAATGGATCTCATCTGTTTAGCTGGAACTTAAGTATCATCAGAGGCTTATCCTGCATTCTAATTCAAGTTTTGTTCTATCACTTATTTTGACAATTCTCCCTATAGCATTCTAATATTGGAAAAAAGACTTAAGAGCCCTATCTGGATAACTCAGTTGATTAGCTCATCCTCCTGATATGCCAAGGTTGCCAGTTCAATCTCCAGTCAGGGTACAAACAAGAATCAACCAATGAATGTATTAATAAGTGGAACAACAAACCAATGTTTCTCTTTCTTCTCTTTCCCCTCTCTCTCTCTCAAAGCAAAACAAACAAACAAAAAAAAAAAACTTGCTCTGGCTGGTGTGGCTCAGTTGGTTGGAGCTTTGTCCCATAGCCAAAGGGCTACGGGTTCAATTTCTGGTCTGGGCACATGTGTGGGTTGCAGGTTTGATTCCCTGGCCCAGGTAGGTGCAATCCGTAGTCTCTGTTCATATAGGAGGTGGCCGATTGATGCTTTTCTCTCGTGTCAGTGTTTCTCTGTCCCTTCCAAAGGGTTATCATTAA
The DNA here is from genome assembly GCA_004027735.1 of Carollia perspicillata. Taxonomy (NCBI): domain Eukaryota; kingdom Metazoa; phylum Chordata; class Mammalia; order Chiroptera; family Phyllostomidae; genus Carollia; species Carollia perspicillata. The sequence continues at coordinate 117,309 of PVKM010000120.1, read as the reverse complement.
AAAAAAAAAGGCTTGAGAGCAAACCAAAAAGATCAACCAATATTTATATGCAATGATAACATATTTCATCATCTACTATTTAAATATAAGTCCAATACAATAAATTTCCAAAAGAAAACCCAACAACTCACTGTGCAAAAAATTAAGAATTAAAAACAATCATAAACCGAAATTGTTCATTACATTAGCACTTTTCTGCAGAGAAAACTGGAGTTTTTTGAATGACTTTAAAAGGAAAGATAAATCTATCTTTTGTTTTGCAGAAGCAAATAAAGGTATGAAGTTCACTATGAAAGATCTGGCAGGCTGAACGTTGACCCTAATTGGATGTGAACAGTCAAGATCAGTACTGTAATTAATTTTTCATTGTTTTCTTTTTGAACTTTTCGGATCAGTTCTATTTCTGGCATCTATTCTGCTGACTACTGAGACATCTTATATTTCATTTAGGCCAGTCTTTGTTACTCCTTTGCAATACCAAGTTGCAATCTCTGGCTAAGTCTTAACTCCTTACTTCATTTACTATAGATACTGGATACTGTTGCTTCATCTTCTCCATATTGTCTTTCTTAATCATTTTCTAGTGCAATAAATTTTCATTTCTGGTGGTGTTTGGATGTAGGAGAACAGAACTTGATTTAGCATGTATGTTATTGCATATCTTTTCCATAACCACTGTTAAACAACAGTGAAATCTTCTATTGTCCTTTTCTATAGTCTTCACCCATGCTAGTTCCTCTGTTTACATGACAATCTAACTATGCGCAGTCTTTAAACAACATAAAAATGACAATTCCTTGAAAAACTCCATTAATGTATGTACATATGCCTGATGATTCCCACAGCTTGACCCACTTTTCTCTTTCTGCACTCAATTTGTCAGAATTGTAGCAGGTTCCCAAGGGAGGGATGAGGACAGACAGACAAAACACTTGTCTACTACACTATTCCCAGGCTGTAGCTAAGAGACATTAGGTGATATATAGCTAGTACTTCCTGGTTTGAAGTCTGATAGGAAAAAAAATGTTCCAATTGTTTTTAAAAATAAGTGGAACGCTAGTTACCTTTGACAGGAGACATCCTAACCAAAGGGATTTATCCTAGGAATCCAAGAAGATGCCTTTCTTAAGTAGCAGCTGAAAAAGAGCTACCAGGGGGGAAATAAAGGCAGGGTCCTCGCCATTACAATCTAACAAAGAACTTAATACAGGAAGCTAGAAGCCAAAGAATTCATGTCTCACCAATTAGTAACTCAGCAGTCTGGAGCTGGGTTTGATAAGATTGCCAGGTGTCCTAAACATCATGAGCAGGAGGAAGGTGGGTAGTTCTTGAGACCCTGTACTGGGAAAGGGAACCTCTGTAACAATGCCACTAAGACAAAGAACTTTTACTGACTGAGAAAGAAAGACTTTGTAGCTGTAAAGGAGGGTAACCTAGAAACTAGCTAAGGTATATGACCCCTGACCCCCAATTGTCAGCATATTTAGATTAGCTAAGTACCCACTTGTAGCCTCAAGTGTACAAACTCACTAACTTACAACTTTCTTTCCTCTGTATGTGGGGTATTTAGACTTGCCAGGTGCCTGCTTGCAGGTCCGTGCTTGTGTGTTTAGTAAATAAACTTGCTATCTCATTTCCACTGTACGTGTTTGTCCCTCACTTGAATTATTTTCTTCCGGGTGAGCAAGAGCTGAGGTGGGAGAGGAAGGCCCCCTGACTCAAGCCTCTCTCCCTATCTGTAACACCTTCACACGGTGTTATACCTTCTCTCTTCTTGCCTTAAATAGGTAAGCAACAGTAAGCTGGGTCAACTAAATGATTTAAAAAGCAAACTGAAAAAAAATTATGATTACCAAAAGTATTACAGAAATAATTCTCATTCTAGTTTCTAGGAAAAGAAAAGCTAAGAAAGCCATCTAAAACGGCTGGTATGTAAGTCAGGGGAAATTATGGCAGAGTCGAGCAGTTAATTGAAGAACGTTTAATCAAAGGACTATTTATGAAGGTTTGGGCAGAGTTAAGGGACTCCAGAAGAAACTACAGAATCATGTTCAGTGAATGCATGACAAAATTATGCCATCCCACTGGCCTTCAGTGACATCACAGAGTATGAATTAACTTGAATCAGACTGATAAAGAATCCAAAACTAGCTTTACCACTTTCTATGGGTGTGATCTTTGGCAACTAAAAAAACATATCTGCATTTCATTTTCCTCACCTGTAAAATAAAGATGAGAATATCTTAAAAGATTGTTGACAGAGGTAGATGAGAAAATGTAACTTAAATGGTAGCACCTGACAGTGCCAAAACACTTAATGCTAAATTTAATTATTATTCCTTAATTTACTTTAGTAAAGATATTATAATGTTCATCACAAAACTGTTATTATTTATAATACAGTTTGCTGTAATTAAAAAACAAAATAAAGGGAGCTTAAGTAAAACTTTCTCTTTCATACAAAATCCAGATATAGAAAGGCCAGGTTTGGAAGGCAGCTATGCTCATCACTATACCACCAACGCTAAAGGCCAGGTTTGGTATGGCAGTTCTGCTCTAAGAAGCCATTTCTTCCATTTTCCATTTCTATGTTTATTTTTTAAAGATTTTATTTATTTATTTTTAGAGAGAGGGGAAGGAAAGGAGAAAGAGAGGGAGAGAAACATCAATATGCGGTTGCCTATTGCACGCCCCACACTGGGGCCCTGTACTGCAACCCAGGCATGTGCCCTGACTGGGAATTGAACTGGCGACCCTTTGGTTCGCAGGCGGGCACCCAATCCACTGAGCCATACCAGCCAGGGCCCATTTCTATGTTTTACCATCTTTAGTAATTGGCTATTGTCCTCGTGGTCCAACATAGTGGTCATTGCATCTTTGTTTCATGTGGCAGAATGAATTAAATGGGCAAGAACTGGCAAAATGAGAGCAGCATCAGTCTTTACGGAAGGTTCTTGAAAGCTTACATCCTATTGGCTGAAACATTAGTCATAGGGCCACAGTAGGCTGCAAGGGAGGCTAGGAGATGTAGTCACTATTTTTAGGGGAGAAAGAGACAATAGCTTTCTAAGAATAAACCATACTTTAAATCTTGTCACAGTCAGGAACTGTTTCAAATTATCTTTATTATCCTCAAGTCCCCAAAAGTCATTTTTATTCTCACATTTGTTCTATATTTCTTCACCATTGAATTTTCCTTCTGACTTAGCATTTATAAGTCTACATATTTTCTGTTCCACTTCTCTCTTTGGCTTTATTGCTCATTGTTTCCTTCTTGTATGTAATAAACATTCATAGTATTTTCCTTCACTTTTTTACTATTTTGTAATTACGAAAGTTTACTTTCTGCCTAAAATGTTGTTTTCTACAAGTTTATCAGTTCAAGACTTCTCATTTAAAGCCAAAATGTAAGTTACTCCTAAAGAGCTCTCAGAAACTTCAGGTTGAAACTGCTTTCTCCAGGTCTTCTCTTGGAGACTTGTATCTCAGGCTGACTTCCATTACACTTCTTCCCACATATTTCTATTCTCACTAGAACGTAAGTTCAAGGAGATCAAAATCTGTATCCTATACCACTTCAAATCTCCTTCTAGAAAAACAGCACTTCACATATTTTAAGTATCTGATTGTTCAACTGAAAAATATTGAGTCCATTTAGGATTGTTACTATAAATATTTTAATGTTTTATAGTAATATACAAAAAGCTATATGCCATAGATTTGCTTCTGAAATTTTATGAGTAGAATTTTATAACTGAATCATTGTAAACCATATTTGGGGGGCACAAAATGTAATTCTATTATAAATTCTTCCATAAAACTGATGTGATGCCTCTTCCTATTTAAATACTATCCAGTTGGGATTTTCAAATGCTTGCTTTCCTTAAAATGGATACCAGTATACTTGTCTCAATAAAAAAGTAATTATTCAAACATAATATATAACTTTTACTATATGTAAATTAGATCAATAAATCTGACTTCTAAAAAGTTATATATCTATGTTCATACTTTTTAAGGCATATGGTCTGTATTAGTTAAATTTGCCAGTTACTTTTCTATGATTACTACAAATATGAAACTATCATCTATTTTCTATATCTCTTTGAAGGCTTATAATAATTTTAGTAACTCTGAATATGTTCTAGGGACAAACTTCTTAGCCGAATGAAACTATTTAAAAATCTTTAGTACCAAAAGCCCTGGCTGTTGTAGCTCAGTGAATTGAGCGCGGGCCTGTGAAGCAGAGGGTTGCTGGTTGAATTCCCAGTTAGGGCACATGCCTGGGTTGCAGGCCAGGTCCCCAATAGGGGACACATTACAGGCAACCACACATTGATGTTTCTCTCTCACTCTTTCTCCTTCCCTTTCCCTTTCTCTAAAAAAAAAAAAAGAAAAAATCTTTAGTACCAAAGAAACTGTGAAGATTATCTTTATATGATAAAGGAAATAAGATCTTCAATTATGCTTTTGAAAACTTAGTTTCCTAATCATTTTAAAAAATTATGCTTTTCTAGAAAAGTATATCAGGAAAAAAATCCACAACAGGAACAATTTTTTCATAATAATTTTATAGGGTGATTCACATGCTATATTTTCAAATACTGAAAAACTGAAAGAAAATATAAAATGACATATATAGATTACAATTGCCATACAATCATATAGGCATGGTAAAATATGATTTTTGGGTAAAAAATCATTAAAATATATGATTATTGCTCACATATTATAAGGCACGCACAATATACTTTATGCTATACATACAAGCAACTTCAAAAGAGTTGTATCCTAATAAGAAAATGTTTTTTGATGCAAAACATAGAGAAATACAAAAATTGTTACTTCATCTTGACCTCTTTTAGTCGAATCAATATATTCCATTCAGTCTACGGCCGGTATGTCTAAAAATTAGTTACAATAAAAATTCGATACTAATGAGACCAGTATCTACAGTGTTCTCTCTCTATAAGGAACTGAGTTCTAAGCAGCTACATGTGTTCAAGTTCTTATGAATACATGATGGTGGCTTTTCCTGAGCAGTAATAGTGGTATTCAAATTATAATGATACCATTTTCTTGTTTTCTCTAATAAATAACTTTTGAAAAACTAGAAAATGATTATGAGCTTTCTTTAGTGGGAATCTAATTCTGCCTCTAGTCAGATTTGTCTTGGTCCCCTAAAAGAGCACATCTTTCCCCCAATACTCAACACCTGTCAGTTTTATTTTTCCAGGTCTGTTCTCACTATCCTTTTTTTTTCAAAAATAAATTTATTGATTTTAAGGAGAGGAAGAGAGAGAGAAAGAGAGAACACTTTGGATTTCTTGTACCACTTCGTGGTGCATTCATTGGTTGCTTCTGGTCGCTCCTTTTATGTTCTCTGACCAGATGGTGACCACTACGCCTAACCAACTAACCTACCAGCCGGGGCTGTTCTTTCTTAAGCTCCAGATGCTTGCTTCCTCTAAATTAACATCCTAACCATCAGGTTGAAAAGTAATCAGATAAATTAAACCCTCCAATGTGTTATTGACTTATAATAGCTTAATAGGTGATCTCTAGTGTGTTTGTACTTAAAAAAAAAAAGAAATCTTTAGGCACAAAGCCCTCATTCAAGGTCATGAAGTTCTAGGTATAGAACTTCAAGCACAAGCACAAGGTCAGGTATGATTGACTTTCTGGTGGATGCAGGGCTCTTTTAATGCCTTTCAAATAAAATCCATTCAGTCCACTCCCATTCTCTTCTTGGGCTAGTAAAAGGAAAGTTTCCGTAGGAAAATACATATCAGCATTAAAAATTGTTTTAAAAACTATTCATCACAATTTCCTCGTAAAGTGTTTTGATCAATCCAATGATAGCTTTACTCATAGAGAGTCTTTTTTTAAAGGTAGAACATTTTGTCATTCACTTAAAATCAATGAATAGAAAAGGTTAGCATAACGAAGGAAGCTTGAATCCTCTTGACTGGAATTCCTAACTCCAGTTGGTTTACCTATGTCATTGATTTCTTCACTTTTGGAACCATATTTAATATATTTGACCAGAGGGAATAGCCTTTGGAGTGTGGCTGGAAAGAAACTGATATGGAAAAAAAAAACGTGAGATAGAAAAGTGGTAGAAAGTTTCCAAGAAAGGTGGGATTTGGGGTGAAGGCTAGAAAAAAATGGGAGCGTTCCTTCCTTCTTTAAACAAGAATTTATTTTTTTGCCGCCCTCATTTTTTTGCCAGGGACTCGGGCGTCTTCTCCGGACGGGTGCTTCTCGTAGACAAATTCCGGATACGGATTATCTCAGGAACTTGAGCTGCCCTCGCTTCCGACCTCCGGCCTCACAAACCTCCTCCAGGAGGGGGAGTGGGGAGGGCGATGGGTAGAAGCGATGCCCACTACGCCGAGCACAACTTCTGTGTTCATCGGGGAGCGTCTGTCGAACAGTGGGAGGAAAAGAGAGTGGAGCCACCAGCCCACTCTCAGGCGAAACTCTCCTGAAACCAGCACCCTCCTCCCACCCCGCCCACGGGCTTCTGCTAGTTTCTTTACGGAGGTGGTGCGGGAAGGCAACTTTTGGAAACTGGAAGGAGGGGGTTGTAAGGCGAAGTGGAACCGGCGTAAACGCGACGGTCCCCCGCAACTAGATCTGGCTTCAGGCTCCCAGGCTGAAAACAGGGGCAAGTGGGCGGGCCGGGCAGGTTCTGGGCCCTCGCCGGAGGCAGCCCGGCCAGCCAGAGAGGGAGAGGGCCCCCGGGCGCAGTTCTGCGTCCGGCCTCGTGGGGGCGCCGGCGCCGCCGATCAGGTGACCGATCGCTCGTCCGGGCTGCGGGAAGCAGCCTCGTTTTCAGCTGGCGGAGCCGCCGCCGCCGCCGCCACACCTAGTGGAGGAGCCCGGGAGGGCGGCTCGGTGGGGGCTGGGGACGGAAGGGCGGCGGGCAGAAGGCAGGAGGCTGCGGGGGAAGGGACCCCTAGGCGTCCGCCGCTGCTCGCTCTGTCACCGGCGCGGAATTGGGGCGCAAGGGCCATGGGCGCGCTCCCCTGAGGCGGAGGTCGCGGGCGGGAGGGGAGGAGGCCGCAGAGAGGTTGCGGTGGCCGCGGGCCGGTGACTGGGCGAGAGAAGGCCGGCGGCGGCGGCACCACCACCACCACCACCACCACCGCCACCTTCACCATGTCGCGGTCGGTGCTGCAGCCCAGTCAGCAGAAGCTGGCGGAGAAGCTCACCATCCTCAACGACCGGGGCGTCGGCATGCTCACCCGCCTCTACAACATCAAGAAGGTGCGCACGGGCCGGCGAGGCCGCGGCGGCGGGGCTGGCGGGTCGGGGAGTGCGGGCGGCGGGCGGCGGGCGGCGCCCAGGGCTGAAATCACGGCACTGCCCCGTCGGGGCCAGCTCGGGCCTGGCCCAGGGTCCCCGGGAGGCGCCGCGGCCTAACGCGGAGTCCCGGGCGCCTCCCCCGGCGACTCTCTGGCCGACCGGAGGCCGAGAGAAGCCATTTCCCCGCTCCCGCGGCGGGATCCGGCCGGGCCCTGCTGCGGGTGAGGAGGACGCCGCCGCTGCCGCCTCCTCCCCGGCGCCCTCGCCCCCGGGACGGGGTCGGCAGGAAAGCGAGGGTGGTCGGTGGACAGGATTGGGGTGGGGGTAGGAAAACTTGGATGTTCCATAACTGAGGTTGAATGGTAAGAATCTGGCAGAGATTATAGCAATTTTCCCCCTAAATTTTTGGTGTGCAAGTGCGAATGCAGGAAGGGGTTGGCTAATCAGGATGAGCTCCGCACCCCCTTCACTTTGCCACTTTATTTTAGATTGCTAGATAACAGCCATGTGAGAGCGCGTTTGACGATTGGTAATTATTTCATTTTGAAGGTGAAGAGGAGGGGGAAGTGAGGGTGGAACCAATTTTCGTCTGAAATACTTCTGGGCTGTGAGTCATTAGAACAGGAATAACAACCTTCCCTCCCCTCTTTACTCCTCGTCTTAGTTTTTCCAACCCTGTCTGATAGTACCAAACACCTTTCTTAAAGTTTGATGTGTGCACAATATAAAAACTAAGTACATTGTTGTTACCGCTGATCTATAGCATAGTCAGATAATTTGAATAGCTATAGCTAATAGGCCCATTGCAAGTCTTGACATAGCTTCGGCAGATTAAGGAATGTTAGCCTGGGTTGGAGTTAAGAAAAATAGATCTCAAGACAGAACAAATATATATATATATAAATTTATCTTAGGAGAAAACAACCAAAATCTTTTTTTCTTTAAGACAGGGTTAGTAAGTTTAAAGAATTTGATAAAGAGAAAACGAAGAGGTATCTCCGGTACAATATAGATTCTTAGAGTTTCCAGTGTGTACTTGATGTCATATCTTCATAATTATTGTTGGCTTTTTACTGTATCATGAATATTTCCTTTTAGTTTAATTATAGTAATAGAACTACAATGCTTGTAAATTAGGGCTGCTGAAATAAAAATTTTTTTAAAATTTGTATCATGAGCTTCAAGTATAAAACTGGTTTACTTTAACAATGTTGCAGACACTGTAATTCTAAAGGAGAATACTGCCCTGGCTTAATGGTGAAAATTTTGTATAAGGATAGCTAGGTTCCAGTTGCTCACCTGTATGAAAGAGGATTGATTGCCTCTAAATCCAGTGCAGTCTGGAGAGTAAAGTGCCTATTCATTTTGTTACATTTTATGTGGCAGGGGCTCAGCGTCTTTACAAAGAGCCCTGTGTTCACCAGAGTCTGGGTTATAAATTTCTGTAGGTTGCGAATAATTTCATTTTAGATAGTGTTACTTTGAGGTGGCATTGACCCGAACTTTATATTGTCAGATTACACTACTTAACAAACTTGGAAATTGATTTCTATATGAACACTATCCAAAAAAGGAGCATTACTGAGCATTAGTGAACATTACTAAAAGTTACTAGACTTGTGGTATTGTGGTTAAAGGAAATGGTTATGATGGTTTCCAGAAGAGGAAGTGAGAGTAACATCAAAAGTGATTTGGGTAATTGAGCAAAATACCTTTTGTAAAGTATTCATTAAACATTTTCATAGTAAAAATGCACTCATACTTTACATATTCCACCTTCATAAATTAAGTAAGATTAAACTGAATTCTAGACATTTGAATTTTTATAATCCCAGTTCACTGCTTTTTCTCAAAGGTATATTATCTTTCATTTCCCGTTTTGAGAAACTTCATGCTCTTGTTTTAATCAAACTATCAAAATTTAAAATGAGTTGAGTATAATGGTATCTAAGTGTTGGATATTTTGAGTTATTGAAATGTATTTTAGCATTTAACACATAGATATAGTTTGTTGAGAAATATTTTGTCTACCTTGTCTGATTGTGCAGTGACAGTATTCGTTTTTTTAAATTAATTAATTAATTTTTTTAAGAGAGAGGGGAAGGGAGAGAAACATCATTGTGTGGTTGCTTCTTGTGCACACCCCCTCCCCCCCATCAGGGACCTGGCAGGTAACCCGGGCATGTGCCCTAGACTGGAAATGGAACCAGTGACCCCCTGGTTCACAGGCTGGTGCTCAATCCACTGGGCCACACCAGCCAGGGCTCATTTTTGAGTAACTAGTATAATAATAGTAATTACCTACCCATTTTATTCCAAAGCTATGTTTTAAACAATCAGATGCCTGTATTTGTATACAAGGATTTCTGATACCAAGAATTAATGAATTAGATGAACCTTACTATGCCATGTGACCAGTACTTTGGTTTTTTTACCTGGTCCATGAGGCCTTCATTTAGGCCATGTTAAAATGGTAATATAACACCTACTGTAAATACTTAACATATATAAATGTATATATGTATATATATAATCTTGCTCTAGTTTTAATAATAGGAGATTTGAGTTTGCTCTCCTTGTGTAATTCTGCATACAAATATATCAGATAGATTTAGAAATCTTTCAGCCTATGTAGACGTGTCTATAAGACTGGTGTGTCTTCCCTGCTGGCTAGGGATTGAAACATTTGTTCAAAAATCTTGCCAAAAAAAATTGAGTAAGATCTGCTTATCATGTGTTTATAAGGTTCATGCTGTCTGCATTTTTATGACAGTATAAACCACATAATCTTTTCCAATCTCAGCCTCTTATAGTCCTCAAAAAAACCTTCTACCATATACTACATATCTGCCAATCAGTTATCATGTTTTAATTAATGCATGTGTGCATTAGATTGTCTGTCAGATCTAATTACTTTGCTCTATTTTAATTGGAAGCGTGCAGTGGAATATTTTAGTGAGTATACAGAATGAAAAATACTTGCAGTGACCTATAATCAAGAATAGTATGCTTTAGCCCTGGTGACTCAGTTGATTGGAGCATGGTCTGTACAACAGAAGTTGTGGATTTGCTCCTGGATCAGGGCAGATACATATGTACATTGTGGGTTCCATCCCCATTTGGGGTGTGTATAGGAGGCAACTGATGGATGTTTCTCACGCCAGTGCTTCTCTCTCCCCCTCCCGCCCCCCCTTCTTTCTAAAATCAGTAAACATATCCCTGAGTGAGGATTAAAAAAAAAAAAAGGAAGAGGAATGTGCTTTAATGCTCATTAGGGGGAAAGTAACATGGTTTACTGAAAAATGCTTTCCATTTTTTTAAAAAAATTTCATCAGTTGGAAAATTTTTGAGATCTTAGTATGCAGAGGTTATGGAAATTTTAAGGCACTTACTAGTCAGGTATCTGTAAGAACATATGAAGGGGGATTTTAGGGGAAAGGTGTGAAAGTGGTAGGTAGTTTTACATTTAAATATATTTGTTTTTGAATTCTTTGAAATTTTACTTTCCATTAAAAATATGTCTTCCCTTTTCTAGACCTTATGTAGTGATTTTTAATATTTTTAATTCTACTTTTATCTGTTAGTGTGACATGGCAGGCAGTGTGGTGGTGGTGGTAAAGAATATTGGACCAGAAATTAGGAGACCAGCATTCCAGTCTTCAAGCCTGTCACTGAGAGTTCTTTAAAATTGAGTAGGTGACTTGACTCCTGTGAGCTTCATTTCTCCTCATTGGTTAAATGGGAGAAAAGTAACTGTGAATGGAACATTAAAGTTGTCCATAATACGGGACAGTTATGCTCTACCTATTTCACTAGATTATTTGTGAAGATAAAAGACTATTAATAATGTGAAATTGTTTAATAAAATGTCTAAATGTGAGGTAGTATTTATTTAGGAGTCTCAGCAATTATTTTGGGCAGCATGTGTATTTCTGAAATTTGACTGCAATTTAGCAAACACATCCCCAACTTCCAAAAGAGAACATTTTTGCTGAGTTTTAAAATATTTTTTTGTTGTTTACTTTCTTGTTTTTTCTCTTCTTTTCCTGTACCATCACCAATATGAACTTGATAACTCTGTGTACCAAAAAGGTCTCGGTCAATGCTTGCGTATTTTTTCTGTTAAAATATTATCTCAGCTCTACAGGGCAAAAATGACCCACCCAAACTTTTTTTTACATGGACTATTTTTGCAGATTTCAGCACATTTTTACTCTTTGATTAGAGCAGTATTTTTTCTTCCACAGTGCTTTCCCCATGATTATGGATGCATTTATTTCATGAGGAAAAATATTAGTAGAATAGCATTGTAACAGTGAAAGTTATTACCTGGTATCTGCTTATATAATGGGAAAAAAGGATGCATATAAGAGGTGCAGTGCATGGCAAAGGGAGGGCGTCCAGCTTCAATCCTCCATTTCATGTTATGTTTCTCTTCATTTAGGATGTCATTTTTCTTCGTTGGTCATTCAGGTTCTAAGGATTGGATTGTGGCGTGCTCTAGATTAATAAGTTTTTATTACTGTCAGATTTTTTTCCTCCCAGTGGGGTTTCATTATGAAGAGCCTTAAACATTCAGAATAAAACATTTTCTTTCCATAAATCTGAATTTAAATAGTATATTTTTTATTTAAACAACAAATCTATTGTGTCTGTAACTTTATTTTTTAATCCTCACCTAGGGCCTTTTTTTTCATTGTTTTTTAGAGAGAGAAGGGGAGGGAGGAAGGGAGGTGGGAGAGAAAGGAAAGAAAGGAAGAAACATACATCAGTAGGTAGGCTCCCTGACTGAGAAGTGAACCCACAACCTCTCAGTGCATGGGATGATACTCCAGTCAAATGAGCCACACCGGCCAAGGCTGTAACTTTATTTTTAAGGAAACTGCTTGTATATATGAGGATTTGATAATTTCTTGTTATGCTGGATGGTAGGTAAGGAGAAAAACACTGAAGAAAAAAATTTATTTTTAGTTTTTGAAGTGGCAGTGATAGGTCATCTTGTGTTTTCTTTGTGGAATTGGTAAGTAATTTAAATATTAAATTTTCTTAATAATTACAAAAATAACACGTTTATTGTCAAAAACTAACACATAACAAATGTGTAACTTCAAAAATTCTCTGCCTACCTATTCCCACTTTTAAAAATACCCTTATATAGCTGTATATACGTATACCCTTTTCTATACAATTGCTAACACGTGCCATGAGTATTTGATTATGATTAAATTAAGTTCTTTGAAAAAAATAGAAGTAGCATGGTACAGTTTACATAAAAATGAAATTGGGGTTCTAATAATTTGCTTGTATACTTACATTTCACGAAAATAAAAGCAGTGGATTTACTTAGCTAGCTACATCCAATGTTAAAAATGAGGCTGAGATGAAAAAGTTTGTTTGAGTTGAAAGTTCTTGTCCTTTTTTGCTGGTTAGGATGGTTGAAGAATCTAATTCATATTCTTGTTTGATAATTTACTAGCAATGTTAGTATTAAGTAAAATTTCAATAATAATTTTGGGTCAGGTTCATTAGATGTACACTTTGTATGTTACTAAGAATTAAATAGTTTCATTTCTTTAAGTGTAATAAAAATAATATGTAATAAAAGTTATGCCAGTGCCATTTAATGAGGTCTTGCTATGTGAGAAGTATTTGGAAGTTTTTATTTGTTTACACCTGTGATGTAGGTACCTATTTTATAGATAGAGCAATTACATTATAGTGGTTAAGTAATTTGCCCAGTTCTTACTTTAGAAAATAAGAATTTGGATTGGCACCTTTCTTTCTTGGGTCCTGAATCTGAACTTTTAATTATTTTTGCCATTAGATTTATATTCATTAGTGAAATTTTTGTAGGAGATATAAATTTTTGAAGACATAATAATGTTAAAGAAATAAGTAATTATAGAAATAACTTTCCTCTTTACTGTAGATTACTTTTGTTTGAACTTTATATGGATTTATGTGAAAACAGTAAGGTTATACTATCAATATATCAGCATGGTTATTAGTGGAAACTAATGTTTAGCCTTGTGATCTATTAAAATGAGTAGTTTAGAATTAGGAATTTTAAAATTAAATTTATTCAAACAATTTTGGGAAAATATATATTTACTTTTCAAGTTTATACATTTTTTTCTTTGTGATTGTTTTTAAAAATTTAGTCTCTGACATACTGAAATATACAAGCTGAAATACTGACCATATGAGTAATACTAGAGAAAAGAAACTGGAAATTTTGCTTAAACTGTGAGAAGAACACATATAAAGCAGAAAGGAAGTTGTGAGCTAAAAAAAACCTGAAATAGCATTTATCTTAATTTTAAGGACACATGCAATCAGTTCCTCACTTGGGGATATTTTGTTTTTAACTTTGAAATTTTGGATATACTTTTACTCATTTCACATTTTGAATTCTAGTCAAATGTTAACAATTTCACATTGAATAACCCTGCAAAATGAAATATAAGAAATGAAGTTAAGGAAGCATGCCTAGTAACTTTGTTTCTTTCTGTCTTGAACTTAGCAGAATTAGTAGTACTCTTCTAGTCCCAGCTTGTGTTTTTTTGTTGACTGGTTTTAGTACAGCCTTTATTAGTAAATGTAGTAAAATCTTCTCGATTTTGACCATATTAGAAATTTGCAATGCTGTATTTAGACTTTGGTAAGTTTATTTAATCTGACAGTGATGAGAAAATTAATTATTTCTTCAGATGTTATACTGAAATGTTTTACTTAAATAAGTCGTATTTGATAAGCTTTTGAATGGTTAGTTTGTAAGTGGGATGTACATGCACCACTTTCAAAGGAAGCTCTTGTTTGAAGTAAAAGAGCCTGCACTGGAAAATACTTCTTATTGCATAGTTAATTATAGTAGATACTGAACTACAATAAAACTGCGTCTTTAAAACTATTTTATAAGTCATGTGAGCTATTTCAGTTAGTTTCAAATATTTAAGGTTTCCTTTCCACTCGTTCACTTAGTCTTCATTTATTGAATGTCTTCCTGGATATGGGGAAACATACTTGTATATTTAGATGCAATTTCCAGTGCCAACAAGTCTGTATCTTAGTGGGTGAGAGAGACATATAGATATTTAACTAACTGTGCAGTGTTTAAGTGTGGTTGTGGGAGTCTTGAAAAGGGAGTTAAAAATTCCAGTCTGGGAGATGGGAGGAAAAGATAGTCATATTTGTGTTGACTTTGAAGTATGAGCACAAGCTTCAGCCAGGCAATGACATGGAGTAAGCAGTCATTTAAGATTCCAAAACTTTTATTCAGTAGAATATACAAAGATACAAAATAGGCCCTGGCCTAGTGGCTCAGTTGGTTGGAGCATTGTGCTGTACACCTAAAATTTGCAGGTTTGATTCCCCATGAGGGACCATACCTAGGATACCAGTTCGGTGGAGTGTGGGAGGCAACTCATGCATGCTTCCCTCTTTCTTTCTCCCTCCTCTTCCTCCTTCCCCCTTTAAAATCAATAAACATATCCTCCAGTGAGGATTAAAAAAAAAGATACAAAATACACAAGAAACAAAATATCATATTAATGTCTAATGTCCTTTGCAGGCATAAAGCCTCTAAACTTTATTATCATTTTCTGTACTTGCCGTATATCCTGTGGGTTGAGAGAGCTAGTAGATTCTAGATAAAGCCCTGATACTTTTTTAACTTTGGATAAGTTATTTAACCTTACTGGGTTATTATTTATTTGTAAGTTGAGGAGACCAGTGGTTCTTAGTCAGGTACGTGAAATATACAATAATTTTGGAAGATTTTAAAAAATAACACACATCTGGATCTTGACCCAAACATACTGAGTAAGAAAAAACCCCTGAAGTGGTTCTAATGTTATGAATCATTAAAATACGTAAAATGTAAGTTATTAATACCTCTGATTTCTTTCTGGAATAATTAATTGTTTGCTGGTGATTTAATTTTGTTTTCTTGGGTGTACCTAAATTTCTGGAATGCTGGCTGCACATATGCTCTCTCCTAGCTAAACCATCTACATGGTACTTACTTGATCTCAGCTTCTGGTTTGCTCCAATTATATATATTTTTTTTGTTCTCTAAACTATGCTCTTTTTACGGATTCCAATTCTTGCGGTCTTAAATATATATTCCACATTGTAGAATACTCTTTAATTAAGTGAATTAATTTGTATAAAGTGCTAGTACAGTGTGTGGTGTAAGAATGAGAAGTGAGTAAATGTTATTAGTTAGCTAATGTTATTCTATTTTGGGGGCTTGAAACAGTGAACACTTACTATTAAATCTAGCTTAAAACCATTTTTAGGAAACTTTTCTTAACTATTTAACTATCTGAAATTACAGTTACTACTAGTACAAAATAACTGAAATAACTATATTTCAGGAGTATGTTCTTCAGTAGTCCTTTAAAGAGCAACATTTTTAGAATAGCATAAATATGACCAGATGCAACACTTAAAAAACAAACCTATAACACAAAATGGTTTTTTTTTATAGCATGGTTTTTTTATATTGGAGGCTGAAAACTGTTTAAGGGCAACAGTGACAGAGATAGCTTGTGAACTGAGTAGTAATTAATAATTCATTTGAATCACTAAGATTTTTAATAATGAATTTTGAAATATAAAATGTGTTGAAATATTTCTTAGGTTCAGGATTGTTTCAAAACTTATGCTTAAAAATCTAATTTATATGTATTTTTTAAAAATATTTTATTTATTTATTTATTTTTAGAGAGAGGTGAAGGGAAGGAGAAAGAGAGGGAGAGAAACATCAATGTGTGGTTGCCTCTTACATGGCCCCCACTGGGGACCTGGCCCACAACCCAGGCATGTGCCCTGACTGGGAATCAAACCAGCGACCCTTTGCTTCACAGGCTCATTCATGTTCAATCCACTGAGCTACACCAGCCAAGGCTAATTTATATGTCTTTAAATTTACAATGATTGGCTCTAATTAAGAGATAGTTGTTGATGAATTACATTAATTTTAAGGCATTTCCAATAATTTTGTGTACTTTTCTATCAAGTCTCTTAACGCAAACTATGACAGTGGATTACTATTCTTTTTTCTTTTTCTTTCACCTATTGAAGCTCAAGGGGAAGTTTGAAGCAGATTGGCTGGCCAAAATATAGGTGGTACACATGAGAAAAAAATGGAAATTTAACCATTCATATTAGAATTTGAGGCTTGTTTTGCTCCTGATTTTCCAATATTCGTTGAAAAGTTTCACACTGTATTACTTTCATTCTTTTTAAAATTATAAAATAGTGATAGTTAAGTTGTCTTTTAAATTTTTAAAAAAGATTTTTATTTATTTTTTTAGAGAGTGGGGAAGGGAGGGATAAAGAAGGAGAGAGACATCATTGTGTGGTTGCCTGTTGTTCGTCCCCCTGGCTGGGAACCTTGCCTGCAACCCAGGAATGTGCCCTGACTTGGAATTGAACCAGTGACCCTTTGGTTTACTGGTCAGCACTCAATCCACTGAGCTATACTAGCCAGGGTGTGAGTTGCTTTTATAGTCCATCATTTTAGGTGATATACATTGTTCCTCTAGGCATTAATTTGCAGTTGTTGAAGACTCAGAAAATCTTGGTCTCTGTATGCCTTCAATTTTGCAAAGCCTGCTTTAAAAACTGTGATATTTCTTATTTATTGAGTAAAAATTAAATTTCTTTTTCTAGCATAAATTGGTCACGTTTTGTATTTTACTTTACTTCCCTGGTGTGATTCAGATAAAGTCCGGTGTTGAGGTTTTTATTGGAAGACATTCTGTGGCCTGAATAAAATAGTACCTGGTTTTCTGTAACATATTTGTTAGCTATTTTTCATGATACGTTGTATTTGTGTTTTCTGAAAAAAATGAACTTGGAGATACTGAATTGACAATCAATACTGGCCTGGAATTAGTTAAATGGAAATCTTATTTTGATAGCTGGGAACTTACTCTAAATATCCATGTGTTTTGAAGAGTTTTATTTTAAAAATAGAAGATAATTATTTTGAATTTATTTATTAAGTCCTTATGTGCCAGGCAGTGGAATAAGCACTTCATGTGCATGTTGCCTTTTAAAAATCTGAAAAATCAACTCGATTAAGCATGTCGTTGTTGTTGTCCTTGTTGTAGTGTCCTCAATTTATGGGTGAGGGAACCTAGGCTCGGAAGTTAAGCAACTTGCCTAAGGTCATACGGGTTGTAATCTACTGGACTCAGAGTTCTTAATTATTATAAGTATTTCCTTTAACAGTAGTGTAATTTTACCTGTCACATTAAATAGTTGTAAGTTTTTCAAATTGAACTGGAAGTTTAAATGTATAAATATTTAAATTTGCTTTCAATACTAGAATTTTAAATTATAGTATTTTATGCACTGTGAAAGCATTTTGAGTCAAGGTAAAAGTAAAACATAAATAAGGTTTTGGGGTGGCAATTTAAAAAAAAAATGTTGTGGTTTAGATATAGTTCCTTTTATTGTATGGGAAAGTAGAGCTGTAAGATTCAGGTGAAATTTTACGTCATAGTCTTTTTTGGGGAGAGGTGAGGTTGGGAGGAAGAAGTACTCAAATTTTATTTAATTGTATTGGTAATTTGATTTAGTCTTCTTGGTAAGCCTGTCATACTGTATTAGTCTAGAATGTATTGATAATTAGATATAGTAGTATATATCATTTTCTTAAATGTGGTACTTTAAAGGGTGATACTTTTAGGAACAATAAATATTATATTTTTATAGTATTGTAGCTGTAGTAGGATCAGATAGTCTTTCATTTGTGCCAACTGCAGACTATGTTCTTAAATAAGGTTGTCTGTGGTTACTTTGCCCTCAAAATGAAATATCTCAATTTTTCAAAATGAAAAATGAGTTAAGGTGGGGAAGAAGAGTAATCTTTATAATCTGAGACATCTGGTTAGTTGGACTTTTGCTCTGCTGCTTTAATATAGTAGGGAATTCTTCTTAATTGAATTATTAAGTATGGCTCTTTGCCAGGATGTGTTTATATAGATGTTAGCTTTTAGTCAAGTCATTGTTTATTTTTACTTTTTTGCCTCAGTATCCCCCCAAGTGTCTTTGTTGCATTTAGAAAATAAATCAAGTAGGTTGGTTTCGGAAAAAACAAAATTGGGCCTAGGACTTAGTGAGTAGTATCTATGATCCTTGTATTTGTTTACTGGTAATTTTTGAGTGATCATGGTATGCCGATAAATTCTGTATACATGTGCACATGTACATAGATGCATGCATACACACACTCATGTAATAAACCTAAAAACTTTTTATAGTAGACTGTAATTATTACCTATTTAACAGGTGAAGAAACTGAGACCCAGAGAAGTAAAATCACTTTATTATGGTTACATAGAAAGGAAGTGATTGAGCCAGGATTTGAAAATGGACAGCTTATCTTAGAGCTCCTATTCTTAGCTACTAGGTTAAACTTTTTTTTTTTTAAAGATTTTATTTAACCCTGGCTGGTGTAGCTCAGTGGATTGAGCACGGGCCTGTGAACCAAAGGATCGTGGTTCAGTTCCCAGTCAGGGCACATGCCTGGATTGCAAGCCAGTTCCCAGCAGGGGATGCATGAGAGGCAACCATGCATTGATATTTCTCTCCCTCTCTCCTTCTCTTCCCCTCTAAAGATAAATAAATACAATCTTAAAAAAAGATTGTATTTATTTGTCTTTAGAGAGAAGGGAAGGGAGGAAAAAAGAGAGGGAGAGAAACCAATCAGGTGTCTTTCACCCCAACTGGGAACTGGCTTGCAACCCAGGCATGTGCTCTGACCTGCAACATTTTGCTTTGAGGGATGAAGATGCAGCTAAGCCACCCTGGTCAGGGCCAAAACTCTTATATAAGTACAGGAAGTTTGGTATGTTTAGATTTAGTGTAAATGAAGGAATATGTGATTGGGAGAAGGAATTGTAGTCATTATTGCTAGTTCTGTATACTGTGATAAAGACTATTCTGTGATTATACATAAAATTTTTTTAAAATTACTGATTTTAGAGAGAAACATCGATTTGTTGTTTCACTTATTTTTGCATTCGTTGGTCGATTCTTGTTTGTGCCCAGACCACGGACTGAATCCACAGCCTTGTCTTATCTGGTGATGCTCAAACCAACTGAGCTGCCCAGCCAGGACTGTGATTTTTCATATGAGACTTGTACTTGGGTAATTATAATTATTACAGCTATTATTAACAACTAACATTTTTAGAGCACTTAGGTGCCGGCCCCCTTTTTCAATCTTTACATTGTTTATCTTTCTTCTAATCCTCATAATGACCCTATGAGGTAAGTGAAAATTTCTTCATTTATACATGAAGAAACTGAGACTAGGGTATGTTATGTAATGTAGTTAAGGCAGTGTGAGCAGTAAGCAGCGAAGATTGAAACCCAGTCTGTCTTATTCCAGAGTCTGTGTCCTTAACCTTTATGGCATACTGTCTCCCAGTTTATTATGTTTAGTTACAGCTTACTGAGCAGTGTGGGGGAAAGGTAAATCAATTCCAAGGAAAGGAGATTATGCACCATTTACTTTTCCATCAAAATGAAATTACATTCTTTTCGTTTTCAGTGTAAGAAGGAAGAGCTGCTCAATATGTATTTTTAGTTACCTGACTAAATCCTTATACAGTAAAATTTGTAATCATGGGAAGTGGGTATGGTAGAGTATCATTTTTATTATTTGTGAATCACTAATTAGAATGGATAGCTGATTTTTTAAGTAATTAGAATGTGAAAGATAGTATATGTCATAAAATAACTGAACATAATTTGAAATCACTTTAGGATTCTGCATTATTTCAGTCCTGTTTATGAAACTTGGTTTTTATTATGTCACTGATGTAAGGAAATGCTAATCTGTAGCTATTTTTATTGGGATAAATTCTTCAGTTCTGTAGTTCTTAGTTATTATTTTATAGTGTAATATTTTTGGAAGTGGATTAATTGAAAAATTAATTTACAAGAAATAATATTAACTAGTCTATTCTGAGGAAAAGTCAGATATATTTTAATATTTATGATGTTGAAATGGAATTTACATAGTAGCCTTGTGTCAGTTTCATTAAAGATTACTAAGTTCTAAAGTTCTTAATGTTAATTTTGTTGTATCTAATTATGTGAGAATTTGCAGAGTTCTTACTGCATTCCTATTTCCACTTAGAAAATATAGGAATGTTTGCATCGATTTTTATAATTTGGCTTGGAAGGAAGTTAGGTGGTATTTGAAAAATAGTTTTAATTTGAGCTGAGTACAAGTCATCCAATAACGATTTATTCTTATTCTTGGCTACCGTTTCTTTTTAAGGTATGTAAAATTTCACAGTTTTGCTCTTATTTTTATAGTTGCATGTAGTCTTTATTTTTCTTCCAGAAATATTTTAAGTTGATTCAGAAAGAATACCAAGACACTGACATGGTTGTACCCTTACACAGTATTTAAATATATATGAGTAGTATAAACTCTGTGACTCTATTGTATCCTACAATTTGCTAATTAGAAACCTTTAAAATTGTAGCACCATGAAGTTCTAATCTTGTTTTGGTATGTATTCATAGTCTGCAGTGCGTAAGTTCTCTACTGAAACGTATGTTATAGCTTGACCATTGTTTACACGTAATTTTCTCTCTTTTTATTACAATGCTTCCCCAGCAAGGACAAGTTTGGAAGGTTTGCAAAGCTTTTCACCTTCCCTCTGCCCGCTTGCCCGCTTTCAGATCAGTTTCATGTTTCATAACTTCTCTTTCTGCAATGCACAACATAGCTATTATAAACAATGAAAAAACATCAAATTGTAGTGATGTATTTTCTCATATATAGTAGAGTAATAAAAATTTTCAAAGGACACATCCTTTTTAAAGTGCAATAAAAAAGTTAAATAGGAATGTTATAATTTTAGTGATTCCCTAAGAAATAATCTCATTAGCAAGCAGTTAATTAAATGTCACATAATGAAACAGTGAAGAATATTGAGGATTTATTCTGTATTGCTAATAGTTCAGATAAAAAGTTCTTTTTAATAGTAATAGTAATACCTTATATTTATGTAATGCTTTACAGTTTACTATAGAGAATGCTGTACTGCTGATGTGGTTAAAATGTAAACATTTCCATTTGTTCTGTGCTTAGGAGATATGTATACATATATATAGAACAGATGTAGATTTATTGTTTGAAGTGCTGCTGGTATAATGGAAAACACTGCTGGAACTCAGATGTTTAGAGGAACAGGCAACACACTTTAGTATTGTAAAAACAATTTTAGCAGCTTCCAGTTCTTTTGAACTAGGGTTCTTGTATTAAAATGTTGATAGTGAACAAGGAAAAATTTTGGAAAAGACATTTAAACATAAGATTTTATTGTATAACACGTAGAAAGAAACATTTCTAGTATTTTACTGAATATAAATTTTGTAATATTTCATTAGGTTCAGATGAATACAATACTACCTCAAACCAAGAATTTTTTTCTTTCTCCTTTTTCTTTTCTTTTTTTTTTAGGTTTGAGCTTTTTCCTTCACTGCTGTTCTGCGCTAACTGCTTTAAAACTTTTCATGCATTTTTTTTTCAGTAGAAGAACATCTCTGTACTGTCTCCCATTGCATATTTCAGCTGTGACAACCCTTGCACTTTGCCTATTCATTTTATCACCTGCTCACCAAAAGCAATAAATATCTCTCAGTTCTGATTACAGATTTGATATTGTATCTTGTTTTTAAAGGGATGCATTTCACTTTTTTTATCACTGTTGTTTTATAGGCATGTGGAGATCCCAAGGCAAAACCATCCTATCTTATTGACAAAAATCTGGAATCTGCTGTGAAGTTCATAGTCAGAAAGTTCCCTGCTGTAGAAACCCGCAACAACAATGTAAGTCATCTAAATTTTTGTATTACTTGGTTTTAGCTATCACGGGAAAGTAATAGTCAGTAGAATTCTTAAAGTAGGTCTTATTTATCTAGTTCTTTATATTTTGATGTACAAATTATGTATACTCATTAAGGGTTTTTAGAGATAATGTTCGTATCTCTGAAACTGGAACAAATGACTGAGCTACAATGCTATTTTATTGTGTAAAACATAAGATCTTAACTTCTTATACACTTCTTCCCTTTCAACTTGCAACAGAGAGAGTAAGGTAGTAGATATGTATATATTCCAAATATTTATATGATTAGTTGGGGAGTTTTTTCATATAGTCATAAACATAACTTTGTTTTGATGTTAGTCTTTATAGAACTTGTATTTGTTATTAGTAATTAAGTTTAGTTTTAAAATGTATTTGTTCCTTTAGTATCTTTATAATTAAGAAACCCAGTTTTGAAATTTAATAACCTAACAAGGTGATGGTGTTAAGATCTTTGTTATCCCATATTACTTTTCTCAGATGAAGTTTTTTTTTAGTATATTGAAATATAGTCACTTTCAGAGATTTCCTGATTTAAAATAGTATACCTCTTTCTCATGGCTCATAAAATCTCTGTAAGCTCTTCAGAGAATCTTTTAAGAAATATATATGTAAATTTCCATCAGAGTAAACATAGTTCAGGAGTATGATGTGTGTTCTTGGAAAATTGGCAAGATCTGATTAAATATGTAATCACCTTAATGGCTGTAAAACTTTTGTTAAAAAGTAAAGAAAGAGTGTTTGCTGTTCTTGATTTGCTAGGCAAACTGTTAATAATGATGCTGCTTTTTTCCAATAATTTTACTTCCCTTCTCAACTTGCGACATACAATTGATTTTTCAATAACAGCTTTAGTGAGACATTCACATCATACAGTTCAGCCACTTAAAGTGTACGGTTCAGTGGTTTTTCGTACATCCGTAGAATTGTGCATCTCATACCACAATCAATTTTAGAATATTTTCATCACCCCCTCCCCCCTAAACCTTGGACCCATTAGCAGTCACTCCTGCCAACCCCTTCCCCTAGGCAAACACTGATACACTTTCTGTCCGAGTGCCTCTTCTGGAGCTTTCATATAGAGTCATATGATGTGGTTTTTTGACTGGCTTATTCCACTTAGTGTAAGGTTTTCAAAGGTTATCCAAGTTGTAGCATGTATCTGTACTTCATTTATTTTTATTGCCAAAAAATATTACATTGTATGGCTATACCACATTTTATTTATCCATCATCAGTTGATTGATAATTCAAGGTGTTTCTGCCTTTTTGACTATTATATATAATACTGCTGTGAACATTTGTGTAAAAGTTGTGTGAACATGTTTTCCTTTCCCTTGGATATACAGGGTTGGCAAAAGTAGGTTTACAGTTGTGAGTATGTAAAACAATGGTTTACTGTGTTGTTATTTACTTATTTTCCATACAAACAACTGTAAACCCACTTTTGTCCCATTGTATATATACCTAGGAGTCAGATTGCTGGGTCATGTGGTGATTCTTGTGTAACCTATTAAATCAATTTTAGAATGTTGAATGTTACGACTATGGAATTTACTCTGGTTGTTTTGTTTGGAGACTTGGAGTTTTGTCATAGGGCCTTTACAGCTATTCTGTATAATAAATGTTATTTTGTTATCTTTTTTCTGCTTAAGTACTGTGTCATGGGTATTTGTGAAGTTTTGTGACCTCAGTTTTGATCTGGGCCTGACAGAATTCTTGCGAGAAGTTCCTAGCCAGCTTGGGTTAGGAAATAAGAAATGAGGAGCTCAGTTTTATTATTATTATTTTTAATTTCATAGGTGTAGTTAATGGAGGTTTAAGGACTGGTGATAACGGTAGCATCAGAGATTGATAGCAACTTTCAGATTTCTGCCTACTAAGTGCACTGAGGAAATGGTATTGATATCACAGTAGGTTTTTTCCTTCTTAGTCCTCGTTTTGAGTACTGTATAAATATGTGCCACAGAGTATGCTTACTTTATCTCAGGGGTCAGGGAAAATGACTGGTTTAGCACTACTTCTGTTTTGATTCATGTCATAGCAGCACCACTTGTCCCTAATTTCAAAAAAGGCATTCTTCATGAAAAGAGAGAGAGAGTTTCAGTGAAAAATCCAGAAAAAATTTTTCCCGAAGTTTCTAAAATAGATCCTTACAGAAAGACTAATCATATTTTGCAGCCAAAGTTGTTAATACTTGATTGTTTATTTGGTAAATGCTCCTGCTCCCATACTTTTCAGTCCCATTAGAAGCTGTGAGCACATGGGTATCTGGTGTACAACAAAGGAGGGCACTGCAGACAGATAGCAGGATCGCTCCCTAATGGGAGCTCAACAGTGCTGATGTTGGACTCTGTATCGAGTCACTTTTACTGTCTTGCTCAGGCCCCTTTGTGACTAGATAAAAACTTTTGTGCCTCCCAA
Organism: Carollia perspicillata; assembly: GCA_004027735.1. Lineage (NCBI taxonomy): Eukaryota > Metazoa > Chordata > Mammalia > Chiroptera > Phyllostomidae > Carollia > Carollia perspicillata. The sequence continues at coordinate 92,668 of PVKM010000120.1, read as the reverse complement.
TTCTGGATTCAGGGGAAGTCTGGGCTAAGAAACGCTGTATTTTATTAACAAGAAAAAACAGTTTTGCCCAAGAAATTTTAAAAGGCATTTTAAGCTATTGTGCAGGTGTATGTTAAAACTATTTTATGAAACTTTTTTCTTAAAATTTTTAAACTTCATTTCCCCCTTTTTCTACATCTAAAAGCTATCTTGTAGCTTGTAGTTTATTTTAATTTTTTAAAAAATATTTTACTGATTATGCTATTGTCCTAATTTTTATTCCTTTGTCCCTTCTACCAGCATCCTTCACTCCCTCAGGTAATCCCCACCCCATTGTTATGTTCATGTGTCATACGGATAAGTTGTTTGGCTACTCTATTTTCTATACTGTACTTTACATCCCCATGACTGTTCTGCAACTACATATTTGTATTTCTTAATCCCCTTACCTCTATACCCATTTCCCCTTTCCTCCTTCCCCCTCCCATCTGGCAACGGTCAAAATGCTCTCCATATCCATGAGTCTGTCTCTGTTCTTCTTACTTAGTTACTTGTTACTAAGTACTTCTTACTTGTTCTTCTTACTTGTTACTTAGTTTGTTTTTTAGTTTCAGTTGCTGATAGATGTGTATTTATTGCCATTTTATGGTTCATAGTTTTGATATTCTTTTTCTTAAATAAGTCCCTTTAACATTTCATATAATAATGGTTTGGTCATGATAAACTCCTTTAGTGTTTTTCTTCTCTGGGAAGCTCTGTATCTGCCCTTCGATTCTAAATGATAGCTTTGCTGGGTAGAACAATCTTGGCTGTAGATCTCTGCTTTTCATGACTTTGGTTATTTCTTCCAATCTCTTCTAGCCTGCAAAGTTTCATTTGAGAAATCAACTGACAGTCTTAGGGTATTCATTCCCCTGTAGGTAACTGACTGCTTTTCTCTTGCTGCCTTTATGATTCTCTATTTATCTTTAACCTTTGTCATTTTAATAATGATGTGCCTGAGTACGCCTCTTTGCATCCATCTTGTTTGGAACACTCCGTGCTTCCTGGACTTGCATGTCTATTTCCTTCACCAAATTAGGGAAGTTTCCTTTCATTATTTTTTCAAATAGATTTCCATTCTTGCATTTTCTCTTTTTCTGGAACTCCTATAAATGTGAATGTTGGAATGCTTGAAGTTGTCCTAGAGGCTGCTTACGCTATCCTTGGTTTTTTGGATTCTTTTTTCTTCTTCTTCTGATTGGTTGTTTTTTTGCTTCCGTATGTTCCAGATCATTGATTGGTTCTCGATTCATCCACTCTACTGTTGTTTCCCTGTAAATTGTTCTTTATTTCAGTTAGTGTACTCTTTTGTTTTTGACGGGGTCTTTTTTATGCTGTTGAAATCCTCACTAAGTTCTTTGAGAATCCTTACAACCAGTGTTTTGAACTGTGCATCAGATACATTGCTTATCTCCATTTTGTTTAGTGCTCTTTGTGGAGTTTTGATCTGTTCTTTCATTTGGGCCATGTTTCTTCATCTCCTTATCTTGGTAGCCTCTCTGTGTTTATTTGTTTCTCTGTATTAGGCTTAGAGATTCACAGGCAAAGCTAAGCTGCTATGACTTATTTTCTTCGTAGTGTGGCCTAATGTAGTAGGTGTCCTGTAGGGTCCAATGGCACAGCCTCCCATATTACCCAAGTTGGGAGGAATGCCCTTTGTGTGTGCTGATTATACCCTCCTTTTGTAGTTGAGCTTTGATTGCTGTTGGCAGGTCAATGGGAGGTATTTACCCAAGCCAGTCAGCTGTAAGGACTGGCTGTGACCACTGACCTCCAACCTCCACCTTCCATGGAGGATCAGCTATCAGGGGCAGGGTGGCAGTTCTCCAGTGTAGTCTGTAGCCGCCCACTGGGTGTGCAGGCTCTGGGATTTCCCAGGTGGTACAGGCCAAGGTGAGCCCCCACCTCTGTTCTGCCCCAGGGCCACCCTGCATGAGCTATAAAGCAATCTGAGATGTCTCCTACTTGTGCTGGGCTTGGAGATTCCCAGGGGAAGCCAAGCTGTGAATCTAGGCTGGCTGCTGCTAGTGCTAGGCCTGGGGCTACTTAGTATGAGGTACAGGGGCTGGAGACTTTACTGAGGCTGCTGTGGCTTGTGAGGATTTAGGAAATTGCGAGGCATGAGCTAAGACCATTCATATGGTTTACCACTCATGTGGTAAAGTCATAGTTAGCAGTTTGGGTGAGCATGACAGCTGGGTGGGAAGGAGTCTCAGGGGATCTCCAGGGTGGGGCAAACAGTGTTAGCCAGGTTGATGGAGTCTCAGACATGGCACCTGCCTGCTCTGTGGCTCTGTGTGGGGAGGGCTCAGCAAAGAGACAATGACCTTTTCCCGCCTTTCTGTCTGGGAGAAAGCTGTCCCCCAGCTCCCATCTTGATACCAGACACTTCAGTTCTCTCTGTATGCCACTGGTGCCTTTTAAACTGCTACCCTGGTTCTGGAGCTCAGATGGAAGTGAGTCTGAGTAAGTCTTTGTGTGGATTCTTTAAAGGGAACTGCTTGGGACTCCAGAAGTTTCTTCCACCAACTCAATCCTTGTTGGTTTTTGTAACCAGAAGTTATGAGGACTTCTCTTCCTGGCCCTGGAACCCTGGCCTGGGGGGCCTGTTTTGGGGCTAGGCCTCCTTGCTCCCAAGATATTTCTCCTGAATTTTTATCCACCACACATGGATGTGGCAACAGCCTGTTTTGTGTCTCTACCTCTCCTGCCAGTCTGGATGGATATGATTTCTTTAATTTTGCTGTTGTCAAACTTCCATTCAGCTTTATTTCTGACGGTTCTGAATGATGATTGTTCTTTATTTTAGTTGTAATTTTGATGTGGTTTTGCAAGGAGGTGAGCCATGTTTACCTAATCTACCATCTTGCTGGGAAGACTAGCTTGTAGTTTTTGAAACAGTAAAAATATCTGGCACAAAACATCATTATGGATATTGCTTATTGTATATTTTAGTATAAATTTTTGGATATGATTCCCAAAGTAATGGGAAAATGATGTGAATTACTGTCCTGTATGGGTTGAATCAGGTCTTAGCTCCATAAGGATGAAGATATTGTTAATGAGAGTGATGCTGTAAGAGTAATTTAAGGATTCTGGCTGAGGTACAGGCTATTATTGAAACAATTTGAAAGTTAAGCTTTTAAACTTATAGGGATATTTTGTGTTATAGGTCTTATCTCCTCTGTCAAGGAACACGGTATTATAAGGTACTATAATAAATTATATTTTTATTTAAGTAACCCACAAGGTCAGTGAAGGAAAGAAAAAAATAAAGCAACTCTAAAACTGTTAACAGTTGGCAGTAAAGTTGGTTCAGGGACATAGTGTTAGAGTCTGTTTTTAAACACCATATTTTATCGCTAGTGCTTGGCACCTAAGGGGCACCTAAGAAATGCTTGGTAAGTGAATGAACCAACTTGATATGCCTTAACTTAGCTAGCTTTCATTTATTCAAACATTGTCTTAGATTTATGTTAGGACTCAAACTTATCAGCGCTTTTTAAACATTTTATTATGTTATCAGTTAAAAATAACTGTACTTTGTAAGAGAGCTACACAAATATTTCTCATTAATGCTTTACTAAAAGTAACTAGAAAAAGAATGAGTCCTTGCTTCTTAAAAACGTAAATGTATATTTGGGGTGGGCTGGTGGTATGGGAGATGGTTGTATATATAAGCCCTTGACATATGCACTGTGGTTTAGTTAGGAGTTAGAAGGAAAGGATGAGGAGACTAACCTGCGGAGTTAGTCTCTAACAGGGCATTCTTTATCATATCATGGCTGCCATATGGTGGTTGTATGTTGGTTAAGAGGATGGACTTTGGAGTCAGTAATCCAGAAATTGAGGTCTTTCCACTGCTGAGCAGAAGGATTTTGGGCAAATCATTTACATCTGAAGGCCTCTTTGCTCTTATCTCTAAAATGGTGCTAATACTAATCTCAAGAAGCAGTTTAATGTCTCCTAAAGCACTTAGCAAATTTGTGTGACAAGTTGCTTTTGAAAAACTGGGAAGCCATTATTCATATTACCTCTCTGACTTTATCTACTTTATTGGCTTTTCTTCTAGCTGCCTTTTAACTGTGATTTCTACATGACCTTCCTCCTTCCCCGCCAGTATATTTGTATGAAAACATTTACTTCCACGTTTTCAATTAAGTAATATGTTATTGTCTGTCTGCTAGATCTGAATTCTAGCTACCCTTTGGATAGTTCCACATCCTAGTAGCAAATTTGTGTCCAATATTGAACACATGATTATCCTCCATTATTTTGGGGAGGGGCTTGTCATTTAGGGCTTGCCAGCTTTAATATCATATCTCTTGAATTTATCCCATTCAGGTCTGTGTCTCCTTATGGGACAAATGCTATGACATCCTAAACTGTTTTTCTTTTTTTTTTTTTTCAAGATTTTATTTATTTATTTTTAGAGAGAGGGAAAGGGAGGGAGAGAAACGTCAATGTGTGGTTGCCTCTTGTGCACTCCCACTGGGGACCCAGCCTGCAACCCAGGCATGTGTCCCAACCAGGAATCAAACCATTGACCCTTTGATTCAAAGGCCAACACTCAATCCACTGAGCTATGCCAGCCAGGGCCTAAACTGTTTTTCATGCCTCCTAATCTACCCTCTGTTGCTGTCCCTCTTCTCCCTTCCCCCAGCCTCCACTAGGGGAAATAGAACAAAACAAAACTTTCTTTCTCTGTGATCACTCACATCTGTTTTCCTAGACTATGCACTCATCTTTGATTCCTTTTTGTCTAGGATATTCTAGGCCAGCAAATAATACTTCTGTTTTGAAAGGATTCATCTTGTAAAATTATGTGACAGGGAGTTTTGTGTATATATAGATACCTATATATCTTTACAGACACACAACACAGTGGGCAAACATAGGTTTACAGTTCATATGGACAATAATATAGTAATTAATAAATAATGCAAGATCAAACTGTTTCACGGACTCACAACTGTTAACCTACTTTTGCCCACCCCCATATACATACACACACCCTCCCCCACCCTTCTCCAACGGAAACTTAAAGAAATATTTGGTCTTGCTCTGTTAAACTTGCCAAAATTCAAAGAATTTTTATACAGTGAGAACTAATGTGTCAATATTCCTTTAAAAATTTATCATCATCATTCAGTTAATTATTCTTGTACATGTAATAGTCTTTAATTCAAGCTTTAATAAACAATAAATAAAGGAATGAACCCCTCATTAGAAGATATAAGTGATCCTTCTTTGATATGTTTAAAAAGTATTTGAAATAGGTCAAGTGCTGGCAGGGAATTGCGTCAGCAGTAATGATACCTGAAATTGTTTAAGTTTTCCTTTCTTTTTACTTTTTCCCAGAATGACATGAATACACGGTAGTGAATCAAATACTTTAGGATGCAAAGTGAGTGTATCTCCTAACCACTCTTTCCCACCCTAGTCATATTCCTTGGAGAGAACTTTGTTTTTTTAGTATTTCTAGAGGTTACCTCCAGAACTGTAAGGGCCATACTTATTATCATGAATATATATTCATTTACCAACTTTAGACAGTATCTGTTCTTTGCTACAGAAAATGAGGATTTAGCTCATTAAATTTCCTCCCATTACTTACCCTGTCCCCTTTTCCTGATGCTGGGTTTTTCGTTGCTGTTGTTAATATTTTTGGATCATTGGTTACTTTGTTTTTAAAACTTTTAAGAAATAAAGTTCTTTATTTTTATACCCTTACTCCTGGTAATTTATACTCTTATGTTGTCAAGATTATTAATGATTTCTTTTGGTTTTGTAATCATAAATGTTCTGAGATTGAATTATATGCTGATTCTAAAAGTAAAAAAACTTTTTATTATTATTTCTAATAATAAAGATGTGAGTGTTTATTGTTATTCATTGTCACACTTTGGACTTTCTTATAAGTGCAAAAAATACATTTATATATTTATAATTAAATTTATACTATAATATATTAAAGAGAAATGAATTCTAGAATTTTTGTGGTTAAATTTGTTTCATAAGTACATCATAATTTTCTGGAATCACAACAGGTCCTCAAATAACGTCATTTCTTTCAATGTCATTTTGTTACAATGTTGATGAAATGCCTTAGGAACTTAACTCTTGTTTATGTTAATTAGCCTGTGGCAAATTGGTTTTGTTACACATCAGTTTGCTTAAAATCACAGAACCTATTGACCACAGTAAGTAAGGACTTACTGTACTGTTATGTGCCTTTATAGAATTCTTAAATTTATCCAGCTTAATAATTATACCATCTTTGTATAAAAAATTTTTTTCTGGCACCCACTAATTAGAAGACTATTACCATGTCTTCTGATTCTCCTCAGGACAGTTTGGGTAAGCCTGATGGATAGCTTTCACCCTGGGACATCATGGAGCTTGGGAATCTGGTGAAATTGTGTACAGAATTTACATATAAATGTATTTTTCAGCTTTCATTATTCTTTGGTTCATATGATCGCAAAACATCTTTTTTAAAATCAGATAATTTTGTGAACCTTCTATGTATAGTGGAACCTCAGTTCTCGAACTTACTTTGTTCTGGAAAACTGTTTGAGAGGCGATTTGTTTGAAAATTGAGTTTCCTTATTGCCTGAGAGACATCCGACTGACTGTTAATTACTGGTTATCTGTATGAAAGATTGTTGGGTCAGAAATTGAGACCCGAAGTTTGTTAGACAGTGAGACATTTTCTCCGTGAGCAATTTGGTTGAGAACCAAGACATTTGAGAACTGAAGTTTGACTGTATTCTTTTTTTAAAATTGTTGTTTGGTTACAGTTGTCCCCTATTTTTCCTTCTTTGCCTTTCTCCATGCAGTTCATCCTCCCTTCCACAGTCAGTCCCCACATTGTCTTCCACGGGTCATTCATACATGTTCTTGGACTAGTCTCTTCCCTTCTCTTCCACCATTATTCCCCTGCCTCCCCTCTGGCTGCTGTCAGTCTGTTCCATGTTTCCATTGTCTCTGATTCTATTTTGCTCATTAGTTTATTTTGTTCATTACATTCTTCTTATAAGTGAGATCATATAGTGTGTGTCTTTAGGAACCGGCAAATATTATGCTAAGTTTGACTGTATTCTTAACTATACTAAACTATAATCATAACCATTTCAGCTTATGGATGTTTTCTGTTTTCCTGCAGAGTCTGCCAGAGAGCATTATACTGGGGTTTTACAGCATAGCCCCCAAGGAGATGCATTCCTGGCATTTGCATTCATCTTTCCTTTTTTTTTTAATTTGCTGAAGTTACATCTTGCCTCTGGTGATAGTTTTTTAACTATATTTCAAACAGTTGTAACTAACCCCTTTGGTTGAAATGGTGATTGTGATACCTTTTACAATAGCAAGAGATGTTACCAATGCATTCAGATATTGATCTTTTTTATATATACATATAAAAATACATATATAAGATCCTATATATATGATCTTATATTTGTATATGTGTGACCATAAATACTCATATAATTCATATTAATAAATATCATAAAAGATATATAAATATATATTTATTTTATTTGTATATATGTATTGTGGTGGGGGGTCATTTCTTTGAAGGGGCTTTTAGCCACTTTAACTTGGTACCCTTTTAGCATGGTATCTTATTTTTCACAGGAGATTTGGTCTTACCTCTTATTAGATCAAAAGTTGTTCTGGGGTTTTTTTTTGCATTTTTTTTTTATTGTTCAAGTAGAGTTGTCTCCATTTTTTTCCCACCACTCCCCCCTCCCCCACCCATCCCCATCTCGAACTTTCAATCCTACCCCTCTTTAGCTTCGTCCATGTGTCTTTTATACATGTTCCTTGATGACCCTTCCCCTTTTCCCTCCTTTATCCTTCCCCTCTCCCCTTTGGTTACTGTCAGTTTGTTCTTTATTTCCATGTCTCTGGTTATATTTTGCTTGCTTGTTTGTTTTATTGATTAGCTTTCACTTATAGGGGAGACCATATGGTATTTGTCTTTCACTGCCTGACTTATTTCACTTAGCATAATGCTCTCCAGATCCATCCATGCTATCATGAAGGGTAGGAGATCCTTCTTTCTTTCTGCTGCGTAAGTATTCCACTGTGTAAATGTACCACAGTTTCTTGATCCACTAATTTACTGACAGGCATTTAGGCTGTTTTCAGCATTTGGCTGTTGTAAATTGTACTGCTGTGAACATTGGGGTGCACAGGTTCTTTTGAATTGGTGTTTCAGGATTCTTAGAGTATAATCCCAGCAGTGGAATTGCTCGGTCAAAAGGCAGTTTCATTTTTAGATTAATGAGGAAATTCCATACTGTTTTCTATAGTGGCTACACCAGTCTCTACTTCCACCAACAGTGCACTGGGGTTCCCTTTTATATGCATCCTCACCAGCACTTGTTGTTTGTTGATTTCTTTGTGATGCCTGTTCTGACTGGTGTGAAGTGATGTCTCATTGTGGTTTTAATTTGCATCTCTCTGATGGTTAGTGATGCCGGGTATCCTTTCATGCATCTCTGGGCCCTTTGTGTGTCCTTGGAGAAGTGTCTGTACAGGTCCTTTGCCCATTTCTTAATTGGATTGTCTTTCTGGTGTTGAGTCGTATGAGTTCTTTATATATTTTGGAGATCAAACCCTTGTCTGAGGTATCATTTGCAAATATATTTTCCCCATGTGGTTGGTCCCCTTTTCATTTTGCTAATGTTTTATTTGGCCATGCAGAAGCTTTTTATTTTGATGAAGATCAAAAATTATTTGCCAAGATCCAAAATAAAAGCTAGGAAAAAACTGCAATGGAGTAAATAATAGATTTGAAAAACACTTTTTAAAAAAATTCTTTTTAGCACTCATTTTGGCTAAAAATGTTTTAAATATGTACGTCAATTTTTTGAGGACAATAATACATAGATATAGGATAATACACTGAGTTCTCATTGTCTGGTATAGGATAGAACATACATAGAGGATGGGGAAATAAATATTTTTAATTGCCTTTTTTTAAGGAGTATTTTATTTTGGGAGAGTATTATGTACTTTCTCGGCACAAACAGCCATGGCTGCTTTCTCTTGCCTTGGGGCCTTTATGCTGTTTTTATTATCTGGAACAATCTTTCCTCCCATATTCTTTCTCTAGGCTAACTTGTCCTTGCCTTTCAGGTCTATCCTTAGATATCACTATTTCAGAGAAGCTTTTCTAACCCTTTTACGTTAGGTTAATTGGTGCATGTATATTTCCATAGTCCTGTTTACTTATCATTCAGTTTTTATTTAAAACATTTACTGAATGCCTTTTATGAGACTAGTCCTATTTTGGGAATGGGGATCCAGCAGTGAAACAGATCAAGTCATTACTCTTGTAGAGTATACCTTCTTCAGGATAGATAGACCGAAAAAAAGAATTGGAACATAGGTAGGGATGGGTTTTAAGAAAAATAGAGCAGAGTAAATGAACAAGTGTAATAGTGGGGAGAGGCTAATTTATTAAAATGCCCAGGGAAGGCCTTACTGAAGAGGAGGCATTAGGGCAGATGTTTGAAGAGAAGAGGGATGAGGTCATTTGGAGAAATAAGATTCCAAGATCTTTGGCTTGAACAAATATAAAGATTTACAGGGGCAAGGAAGCAAGAAGAACAGGTTTGGGTTTGGGGGTACAATAGCTCAATACTAGATGTGAGGTGTACTAGAAATCCGAGTGGAGGCATTGAATAGTCATTTGATCCATTTGATACAGATGATCTTTACAATGATTTGACTGATGATTTTTCTGCTTCACAGTGGTATGAAACCAGTATATATTCATTAGAAATTATACTTCTAATTTTGAATATTGATCTTTTCCTGGGCTAGTGATATGTGATAAGACACGCTTTTGTGATGCTGGACACTGGCAGCGAGCTGCAGCTCCCAGTCAACAAGGTTATCACAGGGCTGAACAACCAGTACTCTAGAGTGTATTGGGTTGCCAGCATTTTTTGGACAGTGTATTTTGTGTTTTTATATCAGATCATGTCTGCAAAACACCCCTCTGTGTCTCCTTTTTCTGATGAGAAGAAGAGGAAGTTAATTACTTTTGAAATGAAAATCAGGAAAATTGCCCAGCTGTAAGCTAATGTGTTTTGAGCGTGGTTAAGGGTAGGCTAGGCTAAGCTATGATGTACAGTAGCTTAGATATGTAAAGGCACTTTTTAAAAAAGGATTTTATTTATTTATTCTTAGAGAGAGGGAAAGGGAGGAAGAAAGAGGAGAGAAACATCAGTTGGTTGTCTCTTGCACAGCCACAAGTGGGTACCTGGACTGCAACCCAGGAATGAGCCCTAATCGGGAATTGAACTGGCGACCTTTCGGTTTTGGGGACCACGCCCAACCAAGTGAGCTACACCAGTTAGGGCTAAAGGCACTTTCAACTTCAGATATTTGCAACTTAGGATGGGTTGTTTTGTCCTGATGTAACCCCATCATAAGTTAAGGAACATTTGTATAGAGTTTAGGCTAGCATTAAGCTGAGAATCGAGTTGCAGAGGAGTCAACTGAATGTTTTAAGGAAGAGGAGTGGAATAGTCATCGAGGAGTAGGAAAGTGTATTGACAGTGAAAATGGAGTGATGTTGCTATTCATTTATTGTTAACGACCATGAATTCAGGTTGATTTTGACTCAGCATAGGTATATACTTTCTCCTGTTGTGGATTTTGTCAGACAGTTAGGATGGAGAGAGGGACAAAGGGAGTGATAGAATAATGGGCCATTTAATCTTAAAATGAATAGAAATGGAAGTAAGACATGAGAGGGTGAGGGACAGTAAAAAGATGGTAGCATGAATGGATAGGAGGTCCTCTGAGTTCAAAGAATTGATGAGAGTTAGGGTATTAAGGTGTAAAGGTAGCAAGTGGAAATTATTCTCCCGTTGATGCCCCTTTACCTTGTCTTCAAATTTCCCAAGAGTCACATATATTTAAAAAGGCCAGTAAGAAGCCAAGACAGTTTAAGCATAAACTTTATTCCTGTTTAAAGACCTGACAATAGGGAGACTTAACATGAGCCACCATTCCGTCAACACGTAATCATGTAACAAAAATAATCCCTGGTGCCCTCTCAGTTCTAGGCACTCCTTTAACTTCCTGTGTTGCTCACTATCCTCACTACCCTTAGAAGCTCTGATCTTTGTTATTACCTTTCTCATACTATTGTGTGGGTGTGCTTTTAAAACTTCTTTCATGTTATTACCAGTTGGTGAAGGTCTTTGTCTTGACAGGCATGTGGGAATTAATTGTTGTAGTTTTTCATCGTCTTTGAACCTTGCACATAGAAGTTAGTTGTGGTGTTATCAGCTTCTAAAACTGGACATTTATATAAAAAGAGTGAGTTAACTGTATATCTACTTATGCAATGGTCACTAGACTATATGCTTCTTTAGGGGCAGGTCAGAGTTTTATTCATAGTTTTACCCCCATCTTCTCTTACAATGTTTTACAATTAAATAGGTTGGGATATTTGTTGGCTAGATGAATGATATACTATAACTCTTCACTTATCTGGAGGTTACTTTTCATATTATTTACATCTTTGAATCATACCTAAGAACTAGGAATTTCCCAGGTAAAATGAAAGTACATATCCACATAAAAGTATGTTTATAGCAGCTTTCATTATGCATAATAGCCTAAAATGGGAAGCAATTTAAATGTCCATCAACTGATGAATAAGTACATAAAATGTAGTCTGTTCATATAACAAAATACTATTCAGCAGTTCAAAGAACAAAACTACTGAACATATTACATCATTGATGAACTCCAGAAACATTAGGCTAAGTGAAAAAAGCTAGGTGCAAAAAACTATACATTGTATGATTCCATTTTATGGGACGTGTCTAGAAAAAGCAAACTTACTGAGATGGAAAACAGATCAGTAGTTGCTTGGGGATGGGGGTAAGATGGGATTAACTGTAAATAGGCACACAGGAGCTTTTTGGGATAATGGAAATGTTCTAAAACTAGATTTGGTTGGTGGTTGTACAATTCTCTAAATTTACAAAAATTATTTAATTGTTCATTTATGATGGATGATTTTTATGGTATGCAAACTGTATCCATAAAGCTGTCAAAACAAATGGTATTGAGCAACCAGAAATGGTATTTTAGAAAAAACCAACTACTCAAATAAGGTTTTTGGTTCTCAGCTATGCTCAAGCTTGTTGAGTTTACTAAGGCAAAATTGTAAAAAGTGTATTTTCTAACACACTGTACATTAAAAGATACTCTTAGGATCGAGTGATAATAGACAGTAAGTAATAGAAACTTAAAAATTAAAAAGTCAGCTGGCAAGGACTGTTTAATGTTGACAGATTACCTTGCACATGTCAATAGCACTCGAGTTTATCTTGACATAAATAGCAGTGTAATTATTGATTATCGTGATGGGATCTAATCAGTAAGAAAAGCCTGACTATTTCTGTGTACTCAGGTTATGAAAGCAAGATAATCACATATTAGAAAGCTTTTAAAAAAATCCTCACCCGAAGGTATGTTTATTGATTTGAAGAGCGAGAGAGAGAAACATGGATCGGTTGCCTCCTATATGAACTGCTTCAGGGGATCGATCCACCAACTCTGGCATGTGCCTCGACAGGGAATCAAACCTGTGACCTTTCTGTGTGTAGGATGCTGCTCCAAACTAACTGAGCAACCTGGCCAAGGCTGGATTTATTTTTAATTATTAAAATCTAGTGTAAAAGTACTAGTATCATTTATATTTTCATTTATAATGAAAATGGTGCCATTATATTAGGTTCATTGTATTATTGTTAACACAGTGTGATGTCTTTTATACAAAGTTGTTACATCTCACCAACAACACCATACTAAGACATATAACTAGTGATTTTCTAGTACTAATAATAAAATCAGTTTCATTAGTTGTGCTATTTTGACTATGTTGTGACCGGAAATCCTAAACTTCCAAATTTTTCCTAATGTAAGTTAATGAGCTCAGGTGGTGAAATAGAGGGTGTTTTAATTTATATCACTGGATTTTAGATTAATCTTTATTGCAGTTACCTAGTGCTGCATAATAGACTACCCCAAAACTCAGGGGACTTAAAACAACTTATTCACTATCATTCTGTGTGTTAACTGGGCAGTTCCTCTGCTGACCTTACTAGCCTTAGGTAACAGCTGCATTTAGTTGGTGGGTTGGCTGGGGATAGACCCAGGATGCTGAGCCTCTCTTTCCTTGTCATATGCTATCTCATGCCTCTTCACTCATGATACTTTAGAGCAGTGTTCCAGAAAGAGCAAAAGCTGAAGCCTTAAGGCCTCTGAAGTGTCTCTTCTGCTGCTTTCTATTGCTTAAAGCAGGTCACATGCCAGCTGAGATTGTAAGGATGGAAATATACTCAGTTTTTGATAGGAGGATCAATAAAGTCCTATCAAAAAAGGACATGGATATAGTGTCTACTTTTTTTGCCTTTTTGTTTTTTAAAATAAACACTTCTATTCTTTGCTTTCCTTCACTAAAACAGGTGAGCAGCAATGTAAACTTGAAAAAGAGCACTTTAATATATAAAATGAAGAGGTTGAATTAGAGAAGTTGTTAAAAGCTTCAGTCTGTGAAACTGATGAAGTTAGGATTTAAATATAACTATTTCCTGAAAACAGAAGAACTTTAGCTTTGCTCGTTCCTAATTCTTTTGTGTCAGTGTATGGCAACTTGAATGTTGAAGTGTATTGAAGTGATGTTTTGAATTTGAAATCTGGTTTCCCCTGATTGGCATCATACCCTCTTCTAGTCTGTTTCTGTATCTGGAAAATCAGGGTAAAGATATATCTTGATTGGGAAGATGAAAAAAGAGTTCTGGAGATAGATGAGGGTGATGGTTGCACAACAATGCAAATACATTTTTAAGTGTGAATTAAGCACACTTAGAAGTGGTTAAAATGGTAGATATTATGTTAATGTATATTTTACCACAATGAAAAATGTACCTTGAAAATTAGTTATGCAGATTAAATTTAGCAACAGATCTTTTATTTATTTTTAAAGTGAATTTATTGTGGTGACATTGATTAATAAATTAATATAGGTTTGAAGTATGCAATTCTATAATACATCATCCGTATATTGTATTTTTTGTTCACCACCCAAAGTCAAGCCTCCTTCCATCACCATTTACCCCCCTTTACCCTCTTCTTTCTCTCCTCAACCCCACCCCTCTGGTAATCACCATACTTTTGTTTGTGTCCAGGAGTCTTTCTTTTTTTTTTCTTTACTTAATCCCTTCACCCTTCCCACCCAGCACCCAACCCCTTCCCCTCTGACAGCTGTCAGTCCCTTCTCTGTATCTATGAAATAACAAATCTTAAAGTAATGCTTGTTTTCTAGGTAAGTGTTAGGATAACTTTTCCTAAAATGTATTATCCTTTGCTCGGAAAAATAGATTTCTAAAATACTGACTGCCAGTAGAATCATTTGTATGTGATAAAAAAAAAAAAAAAGGTCTACAGTGTCCTGTGAACCTTTTTAAAAATGACTAATTTTTGTGTTGATTTGGATTTTCAGGCAATCCTTGGAAATTTTGCTTATATTTGTTCAAAATACGTCATCCTCTGTAGTTCCTCATTTCTTTCTTTCATGCTTTTCTATACTGGAAGGTCATAATGAAATATTTTGTCCAGTTTTCAGGATTTATTCAAGGAATTAAATCACTACTTCCTGTTAGGATGCATAAATTTATTTGAGACATGATTTGATATCTTTGTTGAATTCATTTATAACCAGCAGTGCAATTTAATAATTGCCTCTATGAGTTTTATGTCGAGAAACTTGAGGATTATTTATTTATTTATTTACTTATTTATAGTGCATTGCTGTGTACCAATATTCTAGATACTGGAGATACAGCAGGAAGTAATACAAATCTTGCTCCCATGGAATTTAAATTCTAGTTGGGATGTTAGACAAATGGCTAAAAGGAATACTTAACTTTCATTTGGAGAGAAGTGGTAGGAAGAAATAGAAGGCAGGTTAAGGAGTTAGATTAATGAGGGTGTGGAGATTATTTTAGATAAGAGTGTTCAACAGTGACTTTTCTGAAGAGAAGTGGAGGGAGTGAGCTATGTGCAGAAGAAGAGAACAGCATCCCAGACATGAGAAAGAATACAAGTGCAAAGGCTTTGGGGTGGGTGCAAGCTTGGTGAATTTGATGAACACTGCAGACCAATATTGAGTGAGGCTGGGTCTTAGAGGAGACTAGGTCTTCGAGTTAGGCAGGAGTCCTCTTAAGATTTTATTCTGGTAAGGACTTTGTGTTTTATTCTGAGTGTGATGGGAAACCACTGGAATTTTTCTGTCTTACATCTCATTGCAAGACAGTGAGATGATGAATTAATAAAACCTTGTTATGGATGCTGAACCTAAAAGAACCACTGAAATAATATTAGACCAAGAAGATTTGCAAAAATAGTATAGAGTTGCCATATTCTCTTCACCTGGTTTTGACATCTCACATAACCATTACTGGTATAATTTTTGAGGATAGTTAGTATATTGCTTTAAAATGCCACTCTCCTGCTGCTGTGAGGAGAAGAGTGAAGAGGCAAGAGCAGAAGTACAGAGACTAATAGGAGGATAGTGTAGTTAGTAGTCCAGACCAGAGTTGATGACTACGGTGGTAGCTGTACAGCTCTTTAAAAAAGGTCTTTTATTTTTTTAAAAAAGTCTGGTTTAGAATATCATACTAAGAAATAGAACAAAGTGTTCCCTGAAACCAAATTCTGCACTCAGTTGTTTATTAAAAGGAGCAAACAAATAGCATAATTTTGATGGAGAAAATAATTTATTACGCATAAGCAGTGTTGATAATGAAAGAAGATAATTTAAATGTATGAATAAAAAACTAAAGCTACATTTTTTTCCTGTTGAAAAAGTTGGCTTTTGTAGGCATTAATTTCTTACTGTAATTTGCTGGTACTTTGAAAGAATGAAAATTAGTACTTATTTTCTAGATACTTACTTTGGTATGGAAAATGTTTTTCCTCCTTTTATTTTTATTGTTGACACTAATACAGATGTCCTCATTCACCCCTCCCTCCATTCTTTGCCTGTCTTGACCCATTCCCCAAACTCTCTTCCCTCTGGCCATCATCATATCTATGAGTTACACATATATGTTCTTTGGCTAATCCCTTCACCTTCTTTCAATGAGTCCCCCTCTTACTCCTCCTCTCTGACAGCTGCCAGTCTGTTTCATATGTCCATGCCTTTGTTTATATTTTGTTCATCACTTTATGTTTTTTAATTGAACAAAGATTAATTACCAAGATTTTTATGTACAAAGATATGACCTTATTTTGCGTTCTTCATAACTAACGTTTTTAAGTTTAATAAGGCTTAAGTTTTTACACATTTATGTGTAATTAAGTTTTTACACATTTTACTTGAATGTTAAGAATAATGATCAATAGTTAGAAATTTTATTTAAAAAATTTGTATTTATTTTTGGAGAGATGGGAAGGGAGGGAAAAAGAGGAGGAAATATCGATTGGTTGCCTCTCACACACCTCCAGCTAGAGACCTGGCCTGCAACCCAGGCATGTGTCCTGACTGGGAGTTGAACTGGGGACCCTTTGCTTCTCAGTCTGGCACACAATCCACTGAACCATGCCAGCCAGGGTCCTGATTTTTATTTACTATAAGACAATGAGATGATGAATTAAGAAAACCTTTTTATGGATGCTGAACCTAAAATTCAATACTTTTTGATAGTTTTTACTCTGTTTTAAGAACTAAAATGTAGCTTTTTTATTTTTTATTTTTATTATTTATTTTTATTTTTTGCAGTTGAGGCCTAAGAGAATTAAAGACACTGCTTGTTGTCATAGTTAAATTCTTTCATGCAGAGCTTTATTAAATTTATTTTCATTAGATAGGGAACATACTTGTAATTGTCTCATAGAGATGTTGAGAGGATCATGTGAGATACTTCCAGAGCCTTTGGAATAATACCTGGCAAAGAGTGCATGTTCAGCAAATATTAGTGGTGTTGGGATTAATTAAAATACCTTTATTTTTGCTTATTTTGAAAAAGTGGTTTGTGAGCCTTATTTGTTTTCACCTACTATTTTAATGAACTATTATTTCTGGTTGCCAAGGCACTGTTAGAGGTCCTCATGTACATTATCTTCACTAACTGTACACATCAGCTCTCATTCTGATGATGAGGAAATTAGGTTCTGATAGGTTAAATCTTTTAGCTGTGGTAGCATAAAAGGAGGTAGGCTTTCTAGCATCACCTACCAAAACATGTCATCTGACACTGACGTGTATAAGTCTTCTAAATTTGTCCTGATCACTCATCTGATTGATGTTTGTATTGGGTACTTCTTTATTGACAGAGCTGTGTGATAGAGGTTGTATAGATTAAAAAATCAAATTTGGTGCACTGTCTTATATGTTAGACATAGTAGTGATATAAGGTAGAAAGTGATGCTATTAGAAATGATACACATTTTGAAGAGGGAGATAAAAATAACATTGAACAGGGACGAGGTTCAATCAGGGTTGTTTCCTGAAAATGCAGTTAACATTTAAACTAAGTGGTTTAGGAGTAGTGGGATTTGGATATACAATAGATAAGTGGTAGAATTAGGACACCTCATTCGAGGAAACATTAAGAAAACATGAAATATGTATAGAACATAGTGAATTGTTTTGGCTACTGTGTCATGTGTGTGAATGCATGTAGGGGAGATTAGATTGGAAAGATAGATTAGGGCCAAATTGTGTAGAGCTTTGAAAACTTGTCTGATTATTTTGAATTCAGACATCTGTTAGTTTAGTAAATTATTTAGCCACTGTAGAGGCTAGTTACATATGGTTTTGGGGGAAATAAAGTTGAATGAGAAATTTAGACCCTAATGAAATTTTATTAACAAGGGAGGTGCTAGGCATGTGGAATGGTAGAAAAAATATTTTTTTAGGAGTAAGAAGATGAGATTTCTAATTCTGGCCTTGTAATTAAGTAGTTATAAAACTTGGGAAAAATTCTTTTAAATTCTGTGAGCATTAAGTTCTGAATATGTGAAATGAATGTTTGTATAAAAGATCATTAAGGCCAGTAATAAGTATGATGGTGAACATGTTATTTTTGTCCAAATCAGAAATTGAAAGGAGGCACTATTAATAATGAAGCTCAGCAGTGACCAAATTATACTTGTGCCTCTTATCCTGTTATTTTGAGTTTACTTTCACCTGTTATATATTTTCAAAACTCAAATTTAAAGTACCGAAAACGAGGAAAAGGGAGTAACACATCAATCATAAATGTTTAATGTTGTAGGTAAAGGTAGTGTACTCAGATGGAATAGAATCATTTTAAAATAAGTATCTTTGATGTTGTGATGGTAATAATTAAAAATGTACATAAAAACATAGAATTGTTTTGAAACAGATATATTGTTCACAATAGAGTCAGCTACTCATAGGTAAAGCTAAAAACAGTTACATAGCACTATAAGTATGTACCTTCATTTGCTTGGCATTTGTGCAATGAATTACTTTATTTATGCATGTTTTCCAGACATAATTTTTAAAATTGCTTTGGGGACTTCAGTATTTAGGGTAATTTACCCTGTAATAGTTGAATCTACCAGACTGCTGGGCTTCTGTTTTAATTAGTCTTCTTATAGTTTTTTTTTTTTTTTTTTTACTCTTCTCCTGATTTTATGTTCACTGTTTTAAATACTCTTGCTTATATAATAGTTTAACACAATTATATATAGAGGCACCTCTTACCTCAACCCCTGGTGTAAGTAAGTATACAAAGAACAGTAAGAGGACCTCAAAACTGTGAGGGCTTTCTGATAGCAAGTTTGAACCACTTTCTCATTTTTTCTCACTCAACTAGACTAGTGATTCTTAGACCTTTAATGTGCATTCAGATCACCTCAGTATGTTAAAAGGCAGGTTTGGGTTCAGTAGGTGTGGGGTGGGCCTGAGATTCCACTTTTCTAACAAGTGCCTAAATGATATGGAAATTGTTCTTCTGTAGACTGCACTCAGCATCAAGGTTCTAACTTTTTTATTGGGCTTCCGGCAGTCTTATGGTAGAGGGCATTAAATATGACTGGATTCTTTCACAAATTATATTACTGGTAATGGTTGTTTTAAAAAGAAAACTTAGGACTTGTAAATTTAATAATACAACTGATTGAAATAATATTTGTCTTTTGTATTCACATTTTCCTCTTTCATATGTTTACCAGTGTCTTAACTCTAGTTTTGCTTCTTTCTCATTTCTTTTTTTGTTGTTGTGGTTTTTGCTTTTGTTTAATGTATTATTGTGTTTTGTGGATCTGGTCAGGGAACCTTTACTGTATTTTATGTTTGTATCTACATTTTATTTTGCATGCGTAACGTGGCTTTGCCTGGATGTTCTTTTTGGTAAGTTACAAATTTATAAAACATTGTTTTTTGTAGTGTAAGTTATAATGTTTTTCACCTTATTTTCTTCCACTTCTAGTAATGTGATCATGCTCATGAGTGGTTTTTAATTTTTTTTTAGAAAGTTCATTTGATAATTATTTTCCTAACATTTTACAATTTTCCTTAATAGTAGTGCAGTTTGGTACTAATCTGCTTCAATTCGTTTTTTAGCCTCACATTGTCAGTTGCTGATCACTATTAGGAGTTGCTGTCTCAAGTATTTTGGTTTCTTTAAAAAGCCTTAATCATCTAGAAATATTGTTCTAAAAGCGTGTGTTTTCACATAGCAATCATAGAAGAAAATAGTTTATAGTAAAATTAAATATTTTTGTTCATAGTGAATAGTGCATTCTAATTTTGTTTTTACAGCAACAGCTTGCACAGCTACAGAAAGAAAAATCAGAGATTCTGAAAAATCTGGCATTATATTACTTCACATTTGTAGATGTTATGGAATTCAAGGTATGTATTTTAATACATAAAATTTAACATTTCAGAGGTTGATTTAATATTTGTTAATTTGTAGATTGCTTTGTCATTTGTAGATAGTAAATTAAAATTCTTCTAGAACTAAATTTTCAAATATATATTATTTGTATTTCTGAATTTCACATTATTTATATAGGTAAAAGATTAAAATAAACTTTTATTTTCAGGACCATGTTTGTGAATTGCTCAATACTATTGATGTTTGCCAAGTCTTCTTTGATATTGTAAGTATTATTTTCAGAAGAATTTCCATTTCTCTTCTTTATTTCTAGTATATTAAGGGGAGCAAATCCTTTTCTTTAGAGAAAATGTGTACAACTCGTATATAAAGTTTTAGCATTGGTTACTTGGCTTCTTTTGGTACTGTGTAAGATAAGGAGTTAAAATGTATTTTTTTTTACCTTATTTATCTGAATCACTGCATATGAGTCTTGTACTTACTGAGAAGTATTTGTTCATTTTAGTATTTTAGTAGGGTCAGTTAAGCCAAGTTAAGTGCATAATGATATTTTCTATAGAAGACTTTCTTGATAGAATCTTTCTCAGTGAAACAATTCATAAATACAGGAAGTCAAAGTGAAAAATGTCTCCATTGACCTAATGGCTAACCTTTTCTTGCTTAGTGAAACTGGCTCTAATGGTTTTTTAAAAAATATTTTGTGTATTTTAAAAATATTTTATTTATTTTTAGAGAGAGGGGAAGGGAGGGAGAGAGGGAGAGAAACATTAGTCTGTGGTTGACTCTGGCACACCCACTACTGGGAACCAGGCCTGCAACGTAGGTACTTGCCTGACTGGGTATCGAACTGGTGACCCTTTGGTTTGCAGGCCTGCACCGAGTCCACTGAGCTGCACTAGCTGGGGCTCCAGTGTCTCTTACTTTCATTTTGGTTATTCTTTTAAACTACTATTCGTTTGAATAGGGCAATAATCAACTCTTTTTCATCCATAAAATTGTGTCACGAGCACAAAACTGTATTTGTAATTCCCAAATTTCAGACATGTCATTGGTGAAAGGAATTAGCATTTCAGAAATGGGGATAAAATAACTAACTATAGAAAGTTATTAGCTTATAGTAGCTTCCTTGAAGATTGGTGTGTGTGTGCATGTATGTGTTTAAAAGTTGGCAAAATAGGAAGGAGTTAAACTTGATGTTTTTTTTCCAGACTGTAAACTTTGATTTAACAAAGAACTACTTAGATTTGATCATAACCTATACAACACTAATGATACTGCTCTCTCGAATTGAAGAAAGGAAGGCAATCATTGGATTGTATAACTACGCTCATGAAATGACCCATGGAGCAAGGTAGACCTGCATTATAAAAATCTTTGTGAAATTCTCAATTTAATGGCTTACTGCTCAGTGAAATTTGATATGTCTATTTTAAGTGACCGAGAATATCCACGCCTTGGTCAGATGATTGTGGATTATGAAAACCCTTTAAAGAAGATGATGGAAGAATTTGTACCACATAGTAAGGTAAAAAGCTGCTTTTTATTTTTTAAATAAAGATTTTAAATATTTTTAAAAGATTTTTTAAATTTATTTTTAAAGAGAGGAAAAGAGGAGAGGGAGATAAACATGGATGTGAGAGAAAGACATTGGTTGCCTCTCATACATGCCCGACCAGGGACTGAACCCACAACCTAGGCATGTGCCCTGACCAGGAATTGAACTGGCAACCTTTTGCTTTGTGGGGTGATGCCTAACCAACTGAGCTGCACTGGTTAGGGCAATAAGAGTGGGTTTTTCAGATGCGCTTTAATAGTCATGTGATAGAGGTTAAGTGTGGAAAGTTAGAATGTTAAACTTTTAGGACAAAAATTATATGAATAATAACTATGCATAGTTTTATCTAATTGTGAACCAGAACACTAATTAGAGTTTGAATAGTGTATAGAACCTCAGTAATATATTGACCCATTATAGTTTTTAGATTTAATATAGGGTGTAGAGGTAGCATTTTGAGAATGACTCCTGCCACACCAGACTGCCTGAGTGCTAATCCCTGTTCTGCCAGTTGCTAACTATGCATTGTTGGACAAGTTATTTAACCAACTTCACTATCTCAGTTTTCTTACCTGTAAAAATGGAATAATAATAGTACCTACTTCTATGGTTACTATGAGGATTAAATTAGTTACTTCATTAAAAGTATTTAGATAATAAAGTATTTGACAAGTTTTAGCTATATTATTATAATATAGGCTCTTAAGAGAAAAAATTAATAGGAGTTTTATGGAAATAATTTGGAATGTCTCCCCATTATGATATATTAAAAAATAGGTTTTAATGAAATAATTTTGGTTCTAAGGAGTCTTGTCATTATGACTTCTTTGCTAATGACGACTTAGTGATAATTCAAAGAACCATTGTTCCTAAGCATATCAAGGAAATTTATAGTTAGCTTATTCATCCATATTATTTATAAATAAGGAAATTGAAGGCTGGAGGAGTGACATGAGGAACCATTTTTCAGCAATAGTGGTAAAGCCAGAATAAAACCCAGGATATTAGTATCTTGGTTCATTGTTCTCTTTGGATGATAAAAGAATTTTTAGTAATACAGCATTTTGTATGAAACTGTGCCCTTTTTTTTTGACATATAGTTAGCACCAGTTTTTGTTTCTTTCCCACTTAGTCGATGGAAATTTCCTCAAATGCTGTTGGATCTCTTTTTTAAGTTCTCCATGGTCATTAACATGTACTAGA
The DNA here is from genome assembly GCA_004027735.1 of Carollia perspicillata. Classification (NCBI taxonomy): domain Eukaryota; kingdom Metazoa; phylum Chordata; class Mammalia; order Chiroptera; family Phyllostomidae; genus Carollia; species Carollia perspicillata. Next base: position 69,970 of record PVKM010000120.1, on the reverse strand, counting down.
CTATTCATTGTTACTTGAGGAGAATTAACCATTTGAATTAGATCAGTTATTTTCTAATCTTGATGTTTCTGATGCTCTGTGATATCTCAGAGTATCGTGTATTTGCTAGCATTTGTTAAAAATAAATTAGTTTTAATTTAATTAATTTATTTTTCAAAACCTATTCCGAATCACTTGATGAAGTGTAATAATAATACAGATTCCTGGGTTCTAGTCCCATAAATTCTTTTCCATGAAATTTTAGGTGAATCCCTGTGTTCTGTGTTCTGAACAAACTCCCTGGCAATTTATGTGCAGCCTGAGTAAAGAATCATTGTACAGAATTTTTAAGAAGCAGAGATGAATAGTGGAAGACAGTTAAAAGCAAGCAAGAAGCAGATGAGATGAAAAATTAAATACCTCGATGATAAAGCTGTAGTTAAGAGACCAAGTGGCAAATAGAAGTTAAATAATTTATTAAGATAGAGTTCAGTGGGTTATTTTTATAAGGCATTCTATGAGAAATATGAAATATGTTGATCTCTTTATGATTAGCACTTAATCATAAAACCTTAATGTCTTTTTCTTTCAGTGAGAACTGTCAGAGTAGAAAGTAATACACAAAAGGATGGCACCAGGCTTTCTACACCTTTGAAATAAAGATCCTAAAATTGCCTAACATTTTGACCTTTAAAAAAGTAACATGATTTCATGAGCTAAACTCTTGTCCAGTAATGCAGAATCTATGTAGCTTTCATGAGACTTAAAAACAATCTAGAAAGAGGGTCACTGGGATGGACCTCAGAGAAAGAAACATAGTTATAATTAGGCTCTGTTGTTTTAAGATGGTACATTTAGAAATGGGCGATGGTTGTAACTGGAATTTAAATGGAAAAGGAAAAATAAATTTTTATTCCTTGATTTTGTTTCCCTATTTTAATTAGTCTCTTTCAGATGCACTAATTTCTCTTCAGATGGTATATCCTCGAAGGAATCTTTCAGCTGACCAGTGGAGGAATGCCCAATTACTGAGTCTCATCAGTGCACCCAGTACAATGCTTAATCCTGCACAGTCTGACACCGTATGATTCTATTTTTTCCTTTTGTGAATGAAAATAGCAAAATTGATTAAAAAGTCAGTTAAAGTGATATCACAAAATCCTAATTAATATTAACTTATCAGTGAAGTTAATTGTAAAATGCTCAATAGTTAAGTAATACAAACTATTTAGTGTTTTTATTTCTAGATTTTGATGCTAAGTTAATACAAATAGTAGGGCGAGTACTTTATTTTAAAGTTTAAAAGTTTGTTGTGTTCTCTGTGGTAGAAAATTTGGAAAGTGCAGACATTTATAAAGAATGAAAACAAAAGTTAACCACATATCTTACCAAGTAGAGAAAATTGTTACTATATGATGTTATATTTCTTTTCAGTCTTTTCTCTGTGTATATGAATATAGGGGTTATACACACATAGTTCCTGATTTGGGTGAGGCAGTGAGCACCCATTATACATAAATCTTTTTTAACTTGACTACAATTTTATCCTTTGGAATACTTCAAACTCTGAAATAGACTTGGGAAATTTGGAAGCTGTCATCAGATTGAATAAGATTTAACAACAGTACTTTTTAAAGAGAGGGTTTAAGGTGTGTAAATTTGAAAGCAGCACCATTCTCATTGTCCTTTTTGGACTGCGGGTTGAAATATAGGTTATGAACCCTTTATCCAACTTTTCAAATTTGTTGTACTATTTGAGCCAACAGTTGAATAGTGAGAATTCTTAGGAGTCAGAGGAGAGTCATTCAGTATGGATGTTGGTTTTTTTTAAATAAAGAATTTCTTTTAATCACAAATTTACATTTTCTCTTCTTAAGATGCCTTGTGAATATCTCTCTTTGGATGCAATGGAAAAATGGATTATCTGTAAGTAAAATTAAATAGTTTTGTGATTACCCCTCAGATTTTAAGTTTTAGAGACAAATAACAGATAACATGTATTTGTTCTGGAGCAAGCGCTGTGCTAAGCCTTCTGTATGGCCTTACCTCATTCAGTCTTCATACTGACCCTGTCAGGGTAGATGGTCTGTTTTATAGATGAAGAACTTAAAACTTAATCCACACAGGTAGTAAGTGACAACGACAAAGAAAGAATCTAGGCTAACTCTAGTTCTCATGGTCTACATTATATTGCCTTTCAACGTAGCCGTCAAAACTAAATTTTTGTCTTGTTTTTAATGACTTTTTAAATATTGCATTTATTCAGTTAAGGTTTTGGTATTAATTTACTTCAGAACATATAATAAATGATTCATATGTTTGGCAGTTTGTTAGTTGCAGGGAAAATAAAATTGCTTCTTATTTCTGCCCCTAAGAAGTTTACAACTGTGGGGAAAGTAGACATAGAGAGACACCTATAATACAAAGTGAGAAAAGCTGTAATGTAATTCCTTCTGCCACCCCCAGGTCCACTGGCAGAAGGGAATAATTTTGAGCAGTTCGTGTTTTTTATTTGTTAAAATTCTTTTTTAAATTTTAAAAAATTTAAGTATTTTTAAAATTTTACTTTATTTTTTTATCACCATTTATCCCCATACCTTTTTCTACCTCCACCCATACCCTCACTCTAGTTCTTGCAGTTCTTGTTTCTTGATTTATTAATCTTTTGATACTGTGTACTGACTTTTATTACAGTGTATCTCTATAGTGAGAGGCCAGTTTTTCTTTTTTAATGATTTTTGGATTGATACTCTTCTAGTAATTAATTTCTATTTTATTTTATAAGTACCAGAAATAAAGTAACAAGCAAAGACTTGAAATGAATACTTACATTTTTAATTATTAGATATAATTTAACAATTAGACTTTGTTAAGGTTTCTATTCAGAAATCATCAAATTTTTATGAATGTTTCTAAATACTTTTAATATTTCTGCTTAATCTTATTATGTGCTGTCACTTTGAGTAGCACTCTTATTAGTATAAAAGAGGTGGAATTTAGCACCAACTCTCTGGTCTTAGCCATTTTTATTCATTATAATTTTTTTTGCATTGATCAGGTTTGTAGTATTTATATATTTTTCTATAATTATAGCTAAAATTTTCATGCTTTGTCCTTTATTGATTCAAAAACCCAGCTTTTGAAGTGTTAATTTTGCTCAAATATGTAATGATCCTTGGTGGCTTTATGTTTGTGGCTATATGGCTGAAGAATTGAGATGATTAGTAGATTTAGGTGGCATGCGTGACCTCTAGACTTGCATAGCATTGTTTTCCCTCAAATGGGAATACCGACTGCAGGGCTTTGTATATTGAGCTGGGAGATGGGTCAGAAGGCAGGCTATCCTAGTGGAAGATATGTGGGCATGAAGAAGGCAGACACATTTGCGATAACCCACAGTTGCTGAAATAAAGGGGGTTTACTCTGAGTTTTGCTGCTTTCATATATTGAGCCTTGAGTAGAATTAATATAAAGGTAAAGAGTTACCTCAAACTATGCACTTCTTTTTTTTTTTTTGGATCCCAGTTCCCACACTAGGGCTTTTCTACAGGAGACAATCTATTTTCTTGCCTTTTGTTTTTAAAATATTTTATTTATTTTATTTTTAGAGATGGGGAAGGGAAGGAGAGAGGGAGAGAAACATCCTTGTGTGGTTTCCTCCTGCCTGCCCACTACTGGGGACCTGGCCTGAAACCCATGAATGTGTCCTGACTGGGAATTGAGCTGGTGACCCTTTGGTTCACTGGCGGCCACTCAATCTACTGACTTATACACCAGCCAGGGGAGAAGGTGATCTGTTTTCTTTAGGGCTTTGCTCTTAATTAGTTCCAAGTATTATCCCTGGACCCGCAGCACCACGTAGGAACTTCTTACATATGCAGAGTCTTGATCTCTACTCTAGATATACCAAATCAGAAACTCTGTGGATGGATCCCAGCCATTTGTTATTTAATGAGCCTTCCTGGTGATTTTGATGCAATCAAAAGTTTGAGGATCATAGGTCTACAAATACATTAGTCTGGGGCCAAGAGTTATTGAGGGTCTGCAATTTTGAGGACACAGATATTTGAAATGCAGTTGTAAAGTAACTTATCCTGATGTTCTTCCAGTGTTTACTCTTGTTCTGTTGACTGGGCTCACAGAACTCAGGGAAGGATCTCTCTTTATGTCTGGAGTTTTTGATTACTTATTCCAGTCTCTTTTTAAATCGATAGATAGTCCAGTTTTATATCCTTTCTATCTTCAAAGATTTTCTTTAACTTTCTTGTCTAGTATTGGTCTTCTGTTTTGTTCTCCATTATTTTACGGGTTTAAAATAAAAAAAAAATTTTTATTCTTGCATTCAGACCTTGGTAGGGCAAGTACTTTAATGTGTAATTTAATTAATAAACCATCCTCTTAATCTTGAACAGTTTATTTTAAATTAATTTTTGTTTCTATCATAAACAAATGGATATGCTTTAATTCATAATGAAAGCCTTGTCTTAAGGAAATAAAATATATAGTAATCCATAATATAACTGATAATGTTTTTAGAGAAACCTTTTACCAGCAGCAATTTTGGGAAATGTAAGCGAGATGTGAGACACTAAGTGAAACCTCATTTTACTCAGGGGTTAAGAGTAAAAAGAGTTAGTACATCAGCAAAAAAATCATTTATAAACAGAATTTCTCTTGAGGATTCTTTCAGTTTTGGTACATGTATTTTTCTTTGGTTGCATACCAGATTAAATAATTGGCTTGCATCTACAGGCCCTGTTGTATGAGAAATATTTTTATGCTGGAAATTCAAGGATATAAATAATACTGCTGCATGTATAGACTCCACAGTAAATACCTGTTTAAAGAGTTAGTTTGCTTGTGTAGTGGCACTTTTAAAGAAAGGTTGCTCTAAGAAGAACAAAAAGATAAATGGCAAGTTATATGTTAATGATTCAGGAGTTTAAAGATGGGAGTGACTATTGAGAATTGCAGGGAAATCTCACCGAAAACATGATTGGTTTGTAACTGGACAGTAGGCATTGAGTAAGTGTTGAATGAATGATAAAAGAGGGTTTATGGCCTATTGTAGAGGGTTAGAGAAGAGGCATCAACAAACATATATAGGATTATGGGGTGGGGACCACAAAAAAAGCAAGAGTTATCTTCTGGAGGGACAAGGCCACTTGTAGTACAGGCTTTCCCCGCTAGGTAAGTGTTCTAGGAACCCATCTGTAGCTGTGTACCAGCTGATGGTGTGAGAGGCTGCATTTGGCTTCAGTGAAATTTTTTTTTGAAGGCTCTTTAACCATTTTCCTGTTTCATGATGGGTGATTTACAAGTGCACCTGCCCACACCACACTGAGTAGTTCAGCAGTTTTTGACCAAAACCAGCATGATCCCCATACCCCACCCTCTGTATTCACCCAATCTTGCTCTGAGTGACTTTTTTTCCCCCTGAATGAAAAAAGTCCTCAAAGAGAAATGTTTTGCTGATGTTGGAAGAGGTGAAACAAAAAATGGCAGAAGCTAAAAGGCATCAAAATCAATGAGTTTAGAAACTGTTTTGAGCAGTAGAAAAAAAGTCTCGATAGATGCATTGCATCAAATGCACCCTTGAAGGTGACTGAAGTTTAAACATGTAAGAATAAATACACAGTTTTTAATTAATAATTTTTTTTGGTTCCCCTCATATCTTTGCGCAGGATTTCCAAATTAGATAACAAAAGGTGAAAGATACTGGAATTCATGTAATAGAGAACAGCATAATATATTGAAAGAATTGTAAGGGTAAATACATGGGGCTAAGTCTAGCTTTAATTTAATAGTATAACTTTAGTCAAGTCTTTGAACCTTTGTTTCTTCAACTACAAAAGAACAATACCAACCTGCTTTATCTACTACACAGGATCATGTGAAATAATGTGTGGGAAAAATTATTTAATACATTGTAAATTGCTGTGAAAATATAAGATACTATTTCATTTATTCTGGTCATTTAGAAAGTAGATTAGCTTTATTTTTCATTAATTGCAGCTGTGACAATGATTACATGTTAATTAGTAACTTTGATCTCTAGCTTAAAATATTTTATAAGTATTTCTAAAACTATCTTCAACTCATTTATTAAAATGACTTCTTCCACAACACAGAAGTGATATTTTCCCCCCTTTTTGTCAGTCTGGGTTCAAAGAACTAATTTTGTAGAATAGAGAAAAATTTTGAAAAAGCAGGTTTTTGCCATCTTGTATGTATATGAATTATTGTCTGTCACTTAAAAGCTTCAATTTAGTTATTGTGTTTACATTTCTGTATTTTTGAAAAGCTATTTTGTAACCAAAAGAACTTAACTTTGGGAAACTTTTATATTTATACTTACTATTTTTTTAATTTAAAGTTGGCTTCATTTTGTGCCATGGAATCCTCAATACTGATGCAACAGCGCTGAACCTTTGGAAGCTAGCTCTTCAAAGTAGCTCTTGCCTCTCTCTCTTTCGGGACGAAGTTTTCCACATTCACAAAGCTGCAGAAGACTTATTTGTAAACATACGAGGGTATGGCATTTTCATTTTTTTTGTCTTTTTTGGATAAGGATAATGAGTGAATTATCTTAATTGAAGTTTTGGGAATAGAGAAGGGTCATATCATGCAAGAAAATACTGCCTGTATCATCTTAACAGTCACAGCAAGTTTTTAACAATCATCCTGATATGGTACTACTCATATTTTTTATAGGTAACCTCACAGATTAAAATATCTAGTGTTCCTGCCCTTTTCAAACTTGTATTCCAGGAGACAGAAGATAGGTGCTTTTTTGGAAATCATAATATGGTTTTAGAGAAAAATATTACTGAAAGAACCATATACATTTTAGAGTTTTGAATTCTTTAGAAGTGCCATTTTAGATTACAGTGAATTTATAAAAATATATAAATCAATAAAAAATATTTCATTAAATTAATTATAACAGTTATAGATGTCAGACTCCTGCATACTGGAAACTACGTTTCCTTAATAGGAATGTATTCTTCATGACTCATTTACATTCATTTTCTCTAAAGCAAATAATTTTTAGACGTTTGTTCCTTTAAATTTTTAATGCCTGCATTTTATTTCCACATAAGGTTCTGTAGCCAGTATATAAAAGGCAAGTTGATCTCAGACTTGGTAGCAGTTATGAAATCTTTTGAAATTAGGAGCATCTGAAATACCCTGGGATCCCCTGTACCTGGAAGAGTTATGCTGGGCTTGTTAGTTTCAGCTAGAAATTAAATTTACTACATTCATTTCATATCCTATTTTGTAATGTCCTAATTAAATTGAGAGAAAAATAAAGTATCTATTAGTTATTTAAAAATAAAGATATGTTTAACATTCAGTATTAAACCAGTATGTCTCAAATTTTAGTTTGCATAAATTACCCTGGGATGTGCGTTAGAATCCATGCTTGTAGGCATCATTCCAAACCTCCTTTATCTCCTGTATTTGTTTCTTGGAGAGGTTAAAGGAATCTGCCATCTCCCCCTACATAATAATTTACTGAGGTAAAATTTACAAACAGGAATGTACACATTTTAGATGTAAAGCTCAACAGCTTTGCATATAAATACTCTAGTTGAACAGTTAGATTAAGATATAGAACATTTGTGTTATAGCCAGAAAATTCTCTTTTGCCTCTTTCTGGTTAGTGCTGTTACTTTGGCCCCCCTCCCCTCCCTCAGTCAGCCCCTCTTTCAAGTGTTCACTGTTTTGAATTCTGTCACTATATGTGGGTCTGACATTCTCATGCAGGTAGTTTCTCAGTCATGGTATGAGAAACAGTACCCTGTGTACTTTTCAACTCTTATTTGGTTTTTATTTTAGGTGGTAGAGATACCCAGGTCATAAGGGTTCTATTGAAAATCATGAAACTTGTATGATGTCTTAGCATATTGGCAATCTGTGAGGAATCATATTTAAATATATGTAAACATTTAGAACCAGGTAATCTGTGCATATTGAGTGAGCTTTTGTTATGCATGATACAAGTAAGTTTAATGATACCATAAAATGAGTTGTCTTCTTGTTATGCTGTTTTAAAATGATAAATTTAGCATTTAAATATCTCTATTTAAAGTTGAGACATTTTAATTTTTTATTAAATGTGAATGATAAATCCAATTTAAAATGTTAATTATCATGGTAATTAGAAGTCAAACCCTAAGTATGAAAGCTTTATACAAAGGACAGAATGACAGAATTCTGTATATTAGTATATAGAATTAGTATATTTTGGACATGTGCTCAAAGAACACACAAATCTTAGAATACATACCATAATTTTTGGACTATAATATGCACACCCCCCTCCAGTTTGGGAGGAGTAATGGTTGTTAATGTTGCCGTTGAGTTCTGTTTACATTTATATTGGTGAAAATACTATGTTATTTGTGTTATTAAATATTTTACCACATTTTTTGCTTCAAAATTTTTTTTTACTCTTCCTCTAAAACCTAGGTGCGTCTTATGGTCCAAAAATATGGTAGTTCACGAGTTGAAGTTCTTAGTGTTAAGTGGTATTAGCCAGGTTTTCAGGAAGATAGGTAGGTTTTCTTTAAAATTTTAGGAATTTTGAGTTTTAGTATCTAGTATTCATGAAAGTAACATTTATTAATATATATTTCAGATAGCACCTTTAAACTGTTTGATGTTGGTATTGTTTTGCTTAATCAAATGCTTTCCTGCCCCAATTTTCTCCACTACAAAACCCCCATCCTTAAACAGTCACTAGAGTTGATCAACAGTATATGTTGATCAACCTCCTCTATCTCCTGTATGCTCCTTAAGGCTTATGAGATTAATGCTCGTTAATGCTTATGAGATTGCATAAGAAGTCAGAAGTGATAAAAGGTCAGAAGTAATAGCTTTGTCAGCTCTTTAAATTTTTAGAAATCACTGTTTATTACATTGCAGGTATAATGTTAGTGTCATTCTTGTGCTTAAGAAGTATATTAAATAAAGTAAAAATCTACCTTGTGAACTTTATTTTATTGTTGGTTTTAATGTATTTTGAAATTTATTTTTCTAGGGAGCCTTGACTAGGTACTTAAGGTGTTAGCTAGGAAAGGATGTATGTAGGTAGGCACCTTCCATGCATATCCTGTTGGAGGGCCAGTTTTTCTTGTTGATAGTATGTCATTTTTAATTGACTTTTAGTATTCGATTAACTTATTTTGACCATTATTGCTCAAATTAAGATTAACGTGGTTCCATTTTTTTTTTGCACATAGATACAATAAACGTATTAATGACATAAGAGAATGCAAAGAGGCAGCAGTGTCACATGCGTAAGTACTTCTGTCTTATCTGTGGCACTTTGAATCAAGAAGAATTTATTCCTTAAAGCATTATTACGTTGAAGTGAAAGTATATTGATGGTATGCAAAATGTGATAATAGAAATGGGAGACTTGTAATCAATAAGAAATAAGTATACGACCTCAGTATCTGTAACCTTGGAGTCAGTGCAGACCAATTTTAAATATTTTTCAAGTATTTGTAAAAATGCTCTAAGGAAGTACCATACAAATGAGTTTTATGTATCATTCAAGTCTCTTACTGCCACTCTGCTTCTGTGCCAGTATTTTGCAAGTTGGGATGATTTTTGCATTTATTCATGAAAACTGACATGTCTTCATATCTTCCAAATAGTATTTGCTTTTCAAAATACATTGACCCCACACCTTCTTCAAATTTTAGTAAATATGTTTGTTAGTAAATATATAGATAAATTAAAATTAGAAATTGGTATGTTTTAGTCTTTTCAAATTTTTTGGGAAATAACCACAAGCATTTTGATAATTCATTTTAATTGCTGTGTATGTAGTGAACTGGTGTAGAATATTTATCTGATTCATCAGTATTTTTATAAGGCAGAAAGAAGTTAAGTACTACTGCCATAGATGGAAAATATGAAACCATGGTTTTAGAATTTTAGGTTTAGGCTATAGGATGCATATTGGGAATTTAAACCATCTTTTTTCTTTTCTTTTTAAAGATTTTATTTATTTTATTTTTAGAGAGCGGGGAAGGGAGGGAAAGAAATATTGTGTGGTTGCCTCTCCCATGGCCCCCACTGGGGACCTGGCCTGCAACACAGGCATATGCACTGACTGGGAATCGAACCGGAGACTTTTTGGTCCACAGCCCATGCTCAATCCACTGAGCCACACCAGCCAGGGCTAAACCATCTTTTTTCATTGCTGCCTGTGCTACCTAATTTCCTCATGCATAGTTTTTTCACTTAAATGAAGTGCTTATATTATAACAAGATCATTCTGTAGTATAAATAGTACTTTGGACTGTGTTAGAATTACTTTCCTATCCTACAGAAATACATAAGATTATCACTTCTTCATGGGATAGACCTTATTGTAGCAGGTGTATGGTGTCATAGCTATCCTATAAAGATCTTTTAAAAGTAAGACATTTTTATTTATTCTACTTATTATATAAAATAATCACAAATGGTACACAGCAGTAATTTCTATCAGTCATTACCATATGTCAAGTGCAGTACTTTATAATTTTCCCTCTATATTAATAACACTACAGACTCCTTGCAGCAACCCTATGTAGTAAAATAGTCAAAAACATTAGCCCACTTTCTTAGAAATTATACCAGATTATTATTGTCAGATAGAAAAAAGCTCGTCACTGGAATTAAAATAACATTGTTAAAGTACTATATAGTAGGCATGAAAGATGTATCTTCTGAGGCAGGTGTCATCATCTCTGTTTTATAGATGGCTGAAGCTTTAAAAAGGTAGAACTTAAGGTCACATAGACAGAGGTGGATTTTAATCTTTTCTACAACTAATCTACAGTCTCACAGCTAAATTTCTGGTACTGCATGCATCTGATACTTGTTTTTTTGGCATGTACTTTGTGTGTGTGTGTGTGTCCATTTATTTTTTGCACCTGTTTAAATGTAAAAACTTGCTTAGAGTAGTGTATATTTTGCATAGTACGAGGACTTGTAATAGCTAGAACAGATAATAATTTTTCCCATGTTAATATATGAGAATAAATTTTTTACCTTGTACTTTATTTTAAATATTGAATAGCTGGTATATGAATACCTATGATTATCCTTTTCTTTCCTTACATTCCTCTTTTTGAACTAGAGTACTAAATAGATCTCATCCCAGTATTTTTATTGAATATAGCTCTGTTTAGTCAGCTTTTTATATTTAATAGACATACATAGTAAATAAGGGTATGTATAATTAGATATTCATTATCATATTTATTGATTTCTGTGTAGGGGTGACAAAAATGTATAAATAGGAGAGTGAGTGCTTTCAAGGTTTTTACAGTCCTATTTATAAACTGTCAGGCTATATGGTACTAAAATTGCAGAACTTAAGCAGAAATAGACATCTGGATATTGGGAAATGCTTCTTGTAGGAATGGTCTTGAAGTTTGGGTAGTATTTTGATAGGTAAAGAGAAACATACAAACATGGTTATAAAAGCGGCATAAGAAAGGCAAGGATAAATAGAAAAGTGGTAAGTCATTCAATGGCAAATGCATAGAACATGGTATTTGTAAGGGGCTTCTGTTTCATAAAATTAAGTTTTGGATGTTGACCCTAAAATGATGTTATTCAATTGCCAATAATAATTTTAGTAGAAACTTAAACTATAATAGCATCTTTTCCTGTAGTGGTTCAATGCACAGAGAAAGACGCAAGTTTTTAAGGTCTGCACTGAAAGAATTGGCTACAGTCCTCTCTGATCAACCTGGCTTGCTGGGTCCCAAGGTAATTGATTTAATTCTTATTTCAACTAACCATTCTATGTTTTCCTCACTTTTTCCTTGTATATATGCTCTCTCTCATACATACTTCCAACATCTCTTCAGTCATCTCATTTCTGTCAATGTCTTTTTGAACTTGACTTTTATCAATTCTTGCCAGTGGTTTTTATATTTATGAATGGGTTTTATTTTTAATCTTTGCGTGACAGTAAGCAGTGTTGTTTTGTTTTAATTAGGCACTTTTTGTTTTTATGGCATTATCCTTTGCCCGTGATGAAATTATCTGGCTACTTCGTCATGCAGATAACATGCCAAAGAAGAGTGCAGATGACTTTATAGATAAGTAAGTTAGCAACATTTAAAAAATTCTCTTCTGTATATTTTGATTTATAGGCTGTGGAATTTGGGGCCTTTGAAGTAAAATTATTTGTAAAAAATTTTAAGGCTTTTCATATTTGTCGTAAATGTTTGTAAAATAGCATTAGGTGATATGATTTAGGATGCAAAGTCAGCTTGAATTTAAAAGTATGGCTTTTAATGTTTCCTTTCCTAGTACTCTGGGGGGGGCATAAAGTTCTTGTTTTCTTGCTATATCCAGTAATTTTCCTGTGGAATTCATTTTTTGAAGTGACATACACAAAAATCTAAGAATTCTTATGGAGTTTCAACCAAGTGTGTCATTTGAAATGTCTTTTATTTTTGCCAAGTCCCTCAATGGAAGTTAGATAAATGAAGCAGAGAAATGAGAGCATACAGAAAAATCTTATTTCTTCCCAGTCTTTTTTTGTGTTTTTTAAAATGGTTATTTATGTTCATTTGAGTTTTCCTATATCAGTTTTTTAGTCTTAGCTTTTCTTTTGCTTTGTGTGATTTCTTTATTCATATACAATAATTTTAAAACATAGTTGACATTAAATGTTTAACAGTGATTTTTCTTAAAAAATTTGTTATAGTAATATCAAAGGCATTTCACATTTTCCTTGATAATAATACATTTTGAAATCTTTTTCTTGAATTTAAACAAAAGGCACATTGCTGAATTAATATTTTACATGGAGGAGCTTAGAGCACATGTAAGGAAATATGGACCTGTAATGCAGAGGTACTATGTGCAGTACCTTTCGGGCTTTGATGCCGTTGTCCTCAATGAACTTGTGCAGGTAATAACTATTTTATGTTTTTCTCCCTTTTGTTTCTTCCCTTCTTTGTAGTAACTGACCCATTTGTTCAACAAGCATTCATAAAATGTAATCATGTTACATGGTAGAGATACAAATGTAAATAACTCATGGTCATAGCTTTTCAAGGGGGTCATTATCTAGAGGGGAGAATGCGTAAGTTGTGGTTCAGTATGATAGGCATTATGCTTAAGTATGTACAAAGCTCAGAGTGAACACAATGCAGGGAATGATTCTTTATCTTGCTGGTGGAGGTTATATTGCAACTAAATTATACAAGCCCTTCCAAAAGAAGAAGTTAGTCATGAATCAGATTTATTACTAGCAAAGATCACCCTGGCTCAGTGTGGTTGATGACTTACTGGGGGCCAAGGGGGGAGGCAAAGAGATTAGAAGAAAATTTCAGTAGACTAGGTGAGAGCTGATGAGAACTGAACTTGGACAGTGTCTGTAGAGTTAAAAAAAAATGATGGAGACATATTTGATAACTAATTAGAGGAAAAGTAGAAGATAAACCTTTTTGCATAGTATGTTAGAGGATGGGTAGTTAAAAAAAATATTAAAAAAATCTAGATGTCCTAGTTTAAACATCCTAATTTTATTTTCAATTTGAATTTCCTCTTTAGTTCCAGATTTTTGTTTGTTTTCGGCTCTTCATAATTTCTTTATTTGGTCTTTTTCATTTTAATATAAATTTCTTTTATTTTCATTCCTAATAAACTGACTGTAGAGAAAATAGTATTTATTTTGCTTCATTTTATAAAATCACAGGTATCTAAAAACTACTATAAGTTAACATCAAGTATGAAGGAAGAATATCGCAAATTGTTTTTAAATTAAGGTTGTATTAAGACTCTAATACACTGGTGTTCCAAAGAAATAACCATATATGAAATCTTCATATTTTTTTTGAAACCCTACCTAAACAAGCAAATAATGTTATGTGATTATTTACCTTAAATTAAATACAGCTTCTAAGTTATTTTAAGCTAGTGTTTCTTTTTTTGTCCACTAGATGGAGCTCAGATGCTTCCTTTCTAGAATGTCTACTAAAACAGTAGAAAAGTTTATTTTATTCCTCCTGTGTTACTGCTTTACTGCAGTTTTATTTGAATAGTTATTACTTTCCAGATAAATCAGAGGCTGTCATGCTTTCACAGTCTAGAAAGTAAACCAGAGTTCTGGTTTCATTTCATTTTGAAACTTGCTGTGGCAGATATATTAACAATCTGAGAAAATGATTTTCTTATTTTTTCTGGAATTATAGTGGTAATAGTAGTAGCAGCAATAATACTAATTAATATTTGTCAAGTTACTATTTTTTAAAAATCAAGTCTTTTTTTTTTAAGATTTTATTTATTTTTAGAGGGAAAGGGAAGGAGAAAGAGTGGGAGAGAAACATCAACGTGTGGTTGCCCCTCATGTGTCCCCCACTGGGGACCTGGCCTGCAACCCAGGCAGGTGTCCTGACTGGGAATCGAACTTCGATCCTTTGGTTTGCAGGCCCATGCTCAACCCACTGAGCTACACTAGCCAGTGCTGTCAAATTATTGATAGTATATTTTATTACATCTGTAGAACAATTCTGTGAGGGAAGGTATGGTTATCATTATTTGAAGAAAAAAAATACCTTATGTAACTTACTCAGTATTGCACAGTTCATAAGTAACAGCGAGGATTCGAAGTGGTGTCTTAACCCAATGCTTGAACTTTTTGCTGCCTCTTGTGTTGTAAAACACAAGCGTAGTGTTTTTAACCATTTGTTGGACCTTAAATTTAGAACTAAGATTAACCTATTACTATATTTTTCAGACCATAAGACGCACCTAGGTTTTACAGGAGGAAAATAGGGGAAACATTTTTGAAGCAAAAAATGTGTTAATATTATATTTAATAACAAAATATTTCACCAATGTTAAATGTAAACAGAACTCAACAGCAGGATTTACAACCATTATTCCTCCCAAATTGGGGGGTGATGTCTTATAGTCCTAAAAATACGGTAATATAGTTCATCGTAATAAGGTGTTCAGTTATTTTTTCATTGTAAAATATACATAACAATTTACTTTTACCATTTTTAAGTGCACAGTGACATAATATAAATTCACACTTGTGTATGTCTTGATGTCTCATTTATGCTGTTTGGGAGCTAAGTATCTATTTTCAAAAACTTTATTATGTATTTCAGATGGAGTTTATACAATTTTTTTTTTAGCCAATTTGAGAGGTATTTCTTTTTGGTTTTAATTTTGTTGAAATATAATTTACACCTAATAAAAATCACCAGTTTTTAGTGTATAGTTTTATTTCAGCAGCTATAAATATATTCATGTAGCCACCATAACAATCAAGGTGTGCAACACCTCCAACACTTAAAAGTTTTCTTGTGCACCTTTGTAGTTGATTTCCTCTTTGACACTCATCTGCTTTTTGTCACTTTTTGCCTTTAAGAAAAAAAATCATATAAATGGAATCATATACTACATAACTTTTTTTATTTCTTTCTGTTAGCATGTTTTTGAGATTCGTTCATTTTATTGTATGTATCAACATTTTGTACCGTTTTTATTGCTGAAAAATATCCCATAGTATGGATATCTATCTACCAGTTGATGGACCTGTGAACTGTTTCCCAGTTAGATGATTTTAACATTGTTTTTTTTTGTTTGTTTCTTTTTAGAATCTTTCTGTTTGCCCTGAAGATGAATCCATCATCATGTCCTCTTTTGTAAACACTATGACTTCCCTAAGTGTAAAGCAAGGTAATAAGGCTTTTAAATAAAATCATATTTTATTTTAACTAGGCTTTCAAATTTGATTATTAAGGAAAAGATTTAACAGTTAATAGTTAAAGAAGCATTTATGGTTTGGACATACAGTAGTTGTTCCCCCTTATCTGCAGGAGTTATATTTCAGGATTCCCAATGGATGCCTGAAACTGCGGATAGTATTAAACCACACATATATATCTACACGCACAGTTGGCCCTTGAATAACACAGGGATTAGGGGTGTTGGCCCCTTGCACAGTTGAAACTTAACTACTGATAGCCTACTGTTGACCAGAAACCTTACCAATAACACAGTTGATTAATATATATTTTGTATGTATTTGTATTATATACTGTATCCTTAAAGTAAGCTAGAGAAAAGAAAATGTTATTAAGAACATTGTAAGGAAGAGAAAAATACATTTATGGTACTGAGTACATATTGAAAAAAATTTGTAAGAAAGTAGACCGGTAAAGATTGAACCAATGTTGTTCAAGGATCAGCTGTATTATTTTTTTCCTATATATACATACCTGCGATAAAGTTTAATTTATATTTTATGCACAGTAAGAGACTAACAACTAATAATAAAATAGAACAGTTATAAAAATATACTGTAATAAAAGTTACGTGAATGTGGTTTGTTTCTCAAAATAATGCCATACTCACCTTTTTACTTAAAGGAAACACTTATGGCTTCTCCTTGGCGTATTCAATTTGCCAACATCACTATTGCATTATTAAATAAAGTAAGGATTACTTGGGCCATTATTAAATAAAGTAAGGATTACTTGGGCCATTATTAAATAAAGTAAGGATTACTTGAACATAAGCACTGCAATATACCAAGATAGCTGATAAGTGACTGACTAGTGGGTACCATATACAGTGTGAATATGCTGAACCAAGGGATGATTCATGTCCCTGGGAATTTTAAGTTCAGGTTTGTTTGTCTTAAAAGATGGCATATACTAGACTGTCTCTCTATTATTTGACTACTTTATTTCAATAGGTTTATATAGTGTTTTACTTCTGTATTCTTTAAGTAAGAGATATCAGAAACCTTTACAGTTTCTGAGTAATAAATATATTTATTTTACTACACTTACATAATGACACTGTTATAAACTTGCCTGGTGACATTTGTTTTATATAGAGTTATATTGTGGAACTTGAGTGTGCTGTCTAAAGTTTCTGTTCACTGGAATCCTCAAGCTCTATTCTAGCTCCTTTAAATTGACATAAAAACACCACTGCGAGTCAGGGTTGAAAAGTCTACACTTTACATTTCTCTGAGAATATAACTGTCTCCTTTAACATCATCTTTGTAGGATTTGAGAATTATTTCACTCTTAGATATTAAATTTTTTTATTGTGAAATACACATAACATGAAATTTACTATCTTCCTATTGCTAAGTGTACAATTTGGTAGTGTTAAGCATTTTACATGGTTGTGCAACCGGTTTCCAGAACTCTTTCATCTTGCCAAACTGAAAATCTATAGCTATTATATAGCAAGTCCCCATTTCCTATTCTCCCAGCCTCTGGCATCCACTCTTCTTTCTGCTTCAATGAATTTGGCTAATCTAGATACCTCATATAAGTGGAATTATATAGTATTTGTCATTTTGTCACTGATTTATTTAACTAGCATAATGTCTTCAAGGTTCAGCCACAATGTAACATGTGTCAGAATTTCCTTGTTTTTTAATGCCCAATTATGAACCACATTTTGTTTATCCATTTATCTGTTCATGGACATTGGGTTGTTTCCACCTTTTGGCTATTGTGAATAGTACTGCTGTGGACCCTGGTTTTAATTAATTTGAATATATACTCAGAAGTGCAGTTGTCTTAGCTTTTAAAATTTGAAATGTGATGGATTTGTGAAGATGTAATTTGTTTTGTAAACCTTTTCTTTTATTGTAGTTGAAGATGGGGAGGTGTTTGATTTCAGAGGAATGAGATTAGATTGGTTTAGATTACAGGTAAGAATAACTTCATAATTTTCATTATCGTTCTGTTGTTAAATACCTTAGTTAACATGAAAACATTACTTAAAATGAAAAAATATTCATTGTTGTTTACCTACTCAAAAGACTTCTTTTGTTTAACTAATTATAATCTTTACCTCATAGAAGAATCTTTTTTATTGATATATAATTGACATAACATTATATTAGTTTCAGGTTTACATAATGATTCCATATATTGGGAAATGATCACAATAAATCTAGTAATATCTATCACCACACAGTTACAAATTTTTCTTGTGACGAGAACTTTTAAGATCTACTCTCGTAGTAACTTTCAGATATACACTACAGTGGTCTTTCAGATACGTACTACAGTGGTGCCCCCGTACCTTGAAGGGGCTATGTTCTAAGACTCCCAGTGGATGCTTGAACCTGTGGTTAATACCATACCCTATATGTACTGTTTTTTCTTTATTTACAAACCTACAGTAAAGTTTAATTTATAAGTTAGGCACAATAAGAGATTAACAACAATAATTATAAAATAGAATAGTTAATATACTGTAATAAAAGTTATGTGAATGTGGTCTCTCGCTCAACATACTGTGTTGTACTGTAGTCATTCTTCTTGTGGTGATGAGAAATGATGTACTACCTATGTGATGAGATGAAGTGAGGTGAATGAGGAAGGCATTGTGATGAAGCGTTAGGCTACTCTGGGGGTTACTTAAACACAAGCACTGCAGTGCTGCAACAGTTGGATGTGATAACTGAGAAGGCTACTGAGTGACGAATGGGAAGGTGGCACTTTATTCAGTGTAGATACACTAGCCAAAGCAGTAATTCACATCCCAAGCAGGGTGGTGTGAGAATTCATTGTGCTACTCAGAATGGTGTGCAATTTAAAACTTATAAATTGCTTAATTCTGGAAATTTCTATTTAGTATTTTCAGACCACGGTTGACCACAGATAACTGAAACTGCAGAAAGTGAAACTGGATAATGGGGCTGCCACACAGCACTATTAACTGTGATAGCCATACTGTACACTACATCCCAAGGGCTTTATTACCTGAAAGTTTGTACCTTTTGACCACCTTCACCTATTTCACTCAATCCCAACTCCCTGCTTCTGGCAACCACCAGTTGGTTTCTTTGTCTATGAGATTATTTGTTTTGTTTCTTATTTTTTTAGATTCCACATGTAAGTGAGGTCATACAGTCTTTGTCTTTCTTTATTTCATTTCACTTAGCATAAAGCATTCAAGGTCCATCCATATTTTTGTAAATGTCCTTTTTATTGATGAAAAATATTTCAGTTTTTGTATATGTATGTATGTACATGTATATGCATATACACACATATGCAGTGTAGACACACATACCACAACTTCTTTATCCACTTATCCAACAAAAGACACTTAGGTTGTTTCCATTATCTTGGCTATTGTAAATACTGATGGAGTGAACATGGGGGTACACATATTTATGAGTTAGTGTTTTCATTTTCTTTGGATAAATCATAAGATGGTTCTGTTTTTAATTTTTTGAAGAACCTCCATTAACTGTTTTCCATGGTGGCTGTACCCATTTAGATTCGTACCAGTAATGTATAAAGGTTCCCCCTTTTCCACATCCTCACCAACACTTATCTCTTGTGTTTTAGATAATAGTTATTTTAATACTAACAGTTGAGAGGCGATAAGTCATTGTGGTTTTGATTTGCATTTCCATGATGATTAGTAATGCTGAGCATCTTTTTATGTACCTGTTGGCCATCTGTATATCATCTGTTTAAATCATCTGCCCATTTTTATTTTTTTTAAAGATTTCACATTTTATTTATTTTTAGAGAGAGGGAGAGGCAGGGAGAAAGAAAAGGAGAGAAACATTGATGTAGAAGAGAAACAATAATCGGTTTTCTCTAGAATATGCCCATCTGGGGACTTGGTCCGCAACCCAGGCGTGTAGCCTGACTGGGAGTTGAACTGGCAACCTTTTGGTTTGCAGGATGATGCCCTATCCACTGAGCCATGTCAGCCAGGGCTATCTGCCCATTTTAAAAATTGGGTTGTTTGTTTCCTTATTGTTAAGCTGTATATAGAAGAAACATTTTGTACTAGTCGTTAAACTTTGGGTTGTTTGTTTCCTTATTGTTAAGCTGTATATAGAAGAAACATTTTGTACTAGTTGTTAAACTTTGATAAACATATTTCTAACTTAGGCCGATATAAAAGGGTTTTTGAATGAAATAGATAATTTTAAAATGTCCAGATATTTAAATTCCAATCTCTCTCAATTATTTTGATTGAGACACAGGGTCTGGCAGAAGTAATGCCTGCTTGAGTATGGTTGGTAGGGTAATAATATGGGTGTAATTATTTATATTTTTAATTTGAACATTTCACCTAAAATGTCATAGGGTGTCCTTGAGTGTGATATTGTTATGTTACAGAATTACATGCTTATGATTTTGCAATAAAAGATTATATAATAAAAAAGGGGCATTATTTGTGCTGGACCCTGTATTTAAAGTGAAAGCACAGGTTTTTTTGACAGAATATTTAAAATCTAGAACCAGTTGATGTAAACTTGAGGTTTATAGGCCATTTATAATACTGTCATTAATACCCATCTCTGCCATTTTAGTGTGTGAGCACCTGTAGACAATAATAAATGGGTATAGCTGCATTCCAATAAAACTACAATAACAGGCAACTGACTTACAGGTCATAGTTTAAAGTTCTTGATCTGTTGCTGAAAATTTAGTTTTTGTGAAATGCAGAAATAAATACTAATAAAGTATTTAGTTTAAAGTATTATTAGTATTATTAGACTTTTAAAATTTTTATTTAATATGTAATGCTCACATAAATTGTTTTTGGGAACTTTTAACATTCAAGCCTAAAATTTTGTGTATTTGTAAATTTAATGATAGAATTTGCTTCCTAAATATTTCTAATAATTATGGGAAAACAGAGGCCCAGTGTTTTTAATAACTTCATATTTAAAAATATGTATATTAGTATGTTCTCCTTATAAAAAGTCAAAGTATCCAGAAGTAAAGTAAAAAATGAAAGTTAGTACTTTTTTCCAGTCTCATTCCTCAGTAATACTGACTTTTAATAACTGGGTATATCCTTTTAGGTGTTCAGACGTGTGAACGGGATTATACTATGTACTATTCTGCAACTTAAGCATAAAATTTTAATTCGTTTACTTAAAACACAATAATATAAGCAGTATGTATTTGCAGAAGAGATTTTTAGATGATTATAGTCTCAGGAAGGACTGGATTCCTAGGAAGAGCATAATTCTGGCAATTTGTTTAGCTCCCTTAGCTGCTTTTGCTTTTGTTAGGTTGTTTCCTTACAGCTTCAAAATATATAGGCACTTTCTTTCTTGTTCTGCGTTCTGTTGCAGCATATTCTTAGAGATGATTTTATAACTGAGGCCAAAGGAATTAAGTAATTTGCCTGAGGTTACAGAGCTGATTGGGAGATTAGGAAGAACACTTAAAATACCACTATCCCAAAATATTAAATGTGAATATATTATAGGTTATTTTCCTCCTATTAAAATATTTATTTTTAAAATTTTATTGAATTTATTGAAGTGACATTGGTTAATAAAATTATGTAGGTTTCAGATACAGTTCTATAATAGATCATCTGTATATTGTGTGTATTCACCACCTCAAGTCAGGTCTCCTTCCATCACCATTTTCTTCCTATTAAAATGAAATTTAGAAATTAATATTTCTACTTTTAAAAGCTTTGAAACAGCCCTGGCTGGTGTAGCTCAGTGGATTGAGCGCAGACCTGTGAACCAAAGAATCGTGGTTCGATTCCCAGTCAGGGCACATGCCTGGGTTGCAGGCCCGTTCCCAGCAGGGGCGCGCGAAAGGTAACCATACATTGATATTTTTCTCTCTCTCTCCTTCCCTTCCCCTCTAAAGATAAATAAATAAAGTCTTTTTTAAAAAAAAGCTTTGAAACAATACAGAAGTAGAGCTTATAAAGTGAAAAATAGAAGTAGAATTGCTCAAAGGGTACGCTCATTTAAAATTTTCAAAGATATAGTCATGTGCTTGAACTGTTTCAGTCTCCTGCTCTGTTTGTGAAAGTGCCTAGAATCATTTGGGTTTGGAGAATTTAGTGGAGATTTAGATGCATTTCAAATGTACCATTGTTAAATACTTCCAGGATTATTTAAACTTACCCATTGGAATGAGTCACTTGAGAATTTTTATTTAGTATGGTAGAATATAAAGCATTTCAGTGAGCATTAAGAATGTAGAACTATATTATCTCTGTGTGAGATTTTTTTTTTAAAAAACATTTATTTTTAGAGAAAGGGGGAGGGAGGGAGAAAGAGGGAGAGAAACATTGATGTGTGGGAGATACCGGATTTTTAAGACACACCTACGTTTTAGAGGAGGAAAATAGGAAAAAAATTTTTGAAGCAAAAATATGTGGTAAAATATTTAATAACCTGTGAAGCCCTCTCCACTCCTGCCCCCCCCCCACCATGAGCCAGGTAAGCTACATTTCAACTATAAGACACATGCCCACATCCCCCAAATTTGGGGGGAAGGTGTGTCTTAAATAGTCTGAAAATGTGGCAATTTTGATTTCATTTACATCAGATAACTATTGTTATGTTGGATGTTTTCATTTTTTTTATGTGACAGTCTAAGGGGAAACAGGTCAGTACCTCTAAGTAAGTAATCAGGTATTGCATGTGTTAAAAATTCTTGTGGCACACTAGCTGAAAATTGCTGGTATAGATGATGAAGAGGTCAGTAATGAAGGTTCCAAGCCTATAGACCACACCATAGATAAAATTGAGCAGTATTTTATAATTTCTAGTAGAGTATAGATTCTCTTTTGAGGATTTTGTAGATCTTGCTATGAAGACAAAGCACACAATATGAAAAATTAAATAGCAGTTGAAAATCTAGAAGACTAAGTTAACAGATGTCATTGACAGAGCATAATTATTAATTAATTAGTTTTCTCAGAAGGAAGAAAGCTTTTTTCAAGTTGAAATTGCTAGTAATGGCTTATAGAGAAAGCAACAATTTACCCAGACATTGAAAGGTGAATGGAATTGATTAGGAAACTGGCTTACATAGGAAAAGGGCAAACACAAAGGAAAGGGTAAGTTAGGAGACTTTTTAGTTGTAAAGTATTATTATAAAAAGAAGCAAATCTTTACAAGAGATGAATGATCGCTGATTAGGTAGGAGGACAAGAGTTGTTAGATATAAGCACATGGCCAGAAAGATATAGAGGTGTGTAGATACCAATAGTTTTTGAGTAGAGCAGGGCCAAAAAGGATAAGCCTTTGGGAGAATTTTATAGTATACTTTGTGCCTTCATTGGAGTCCTATTTAATTTTGGTCCTAAGGTCATTGGTCTTTTATAGGTTGCTTTGATCTTTCTTTGTCTTTTTTCTAGTCTTAAGAAAGACATATGGTCTGTGTCATCTTTTCCTACTTCCTAAGGCGTCGTTTCTCCTATATTATTATTTCTTTAGTTCCTTAAGCATCTCTAGTCACTCTTTTAGTTATCTTCTTCCTTCAGTCTTCCAATTTACTTGGGTTATTCATATCTTACACTTTTATTTAAACCTATTTTTCTTATTTTAGTAACATGTTTCTACTTCTGTTGTTGTCAAGCAGTTCAAATGAGTGCTTTACATTAAATTATCTCATTTTTTCGACATGTTTCATCTGAACTTGTTTTCACAGTGATATATTAAATTCTTCATAGTCTAAAGCTGATTAAAGGTAAATTAAACTTCATTTAGACTTAATTCATGTAAATGTCTGGAGTAGCCCTGGCTGGGTAGCTCAGTTGATTAGAGTATCGTCACAATACACCAAGGTTGGGCTTTTGATTCCCCAGTCAGGGCACACATATGAAACAGCTGAGGAATGCATAAGTAAGTGGAACAACGGATTGGATTGATCTCTCTCTCTCTCTCTCTCTAACCTATCTCCTTCTCTCCCTTCCTTGCTCTCTATGAAAATCAGTTAAATTTTTAAAAAAATTTACTGTTGTTCAGTTACAGTTGTCCCACCTTTTTCCCCATTGCTCATCTGTACCCTGTCTCCCCCACACCCCCAGTCAATCCCTGCCATTGTTGGTGCCTGTAAGTCCTCTATTCATGTCCCTTTGCTTGCCCCTTCCCCTTCCCCTCTCCCTCTCTTCACTATCAGTTTGTTCTTTATTTCCATGTCTCTGGTTCTGTTTTGCTCATTTGTTTCTTATGTTGATTGGGTACCACTTACAGGTGAGAATGTATGGTATTTGTCTTTCACCACCTGGCTTACTTCACCTAGCAAAATATTCTCTAGTACTATCAATGCTGTCATGAATGGTAGGAGCTCCCTCTTTCTTTCTCCTGTGTAGTGTTCCAATGTGTAAATATACCATGGTTTTTTTTATCTGCTCATTTACTGACAGGCACCTGGGCTGTTTCTAGCACTTGGCTATTGTAAATTGTGCTGTTGTGAATGTTGGGGTGCATAGGTTTTGAATTGGTGTTTCAGGGTTCTTAGGATAATATCCTAGTAGTGGAATTGCTGGGTCAAAGGGCAGTTCCATTTTTAGTTTTTTGAGGAAATTCCATACTGTTTTCCACAGTGGTTGCACCAGTTTGCATTCCCATCAGCAGTACACTAGAGTTCCCTTTTCTCCACAACCTCGCCAGCACTTGTTTGTTTATTTCTTTTTGATGGCTATTCTGACCAGTGTGAAGTAGTATCTCATTGTGGTTTTAATTTTCATCTCTCTAATGGCTAGTGATGTTGAGTATTTTTCATGTGTCTGTGGGCCCTCTGTATGTCCTCCTTGGAGAAGTGTCTGTTCAGGTCCTTTGCCCATTTTTATCAATTAAAAAATTAAATAAAAATGAATGTCTGGAGTATATTGTGCCATCAGAAGATTGCCATCATTGTTCTTAATTCTCTCCCCTTTCCTGGCAGACAAAAACAACAAAATATAAAACTGCCCTCTCTGTGGTGTCTGTATGTTAATGAGAGATAACTTCATATAGTAGCCCCTTGCTATTGTAGAGACTGAGATTTGATTTTTATCCTACTTGCCAGATAATAATTATTTAGTCTCTTACTGCTTCACAAGTACTAGCACAAGACATGGGGTTCCTGGATCAAGGACAAAGGACTTAATTATTCACCGTGCAAGAAACAGCATCAGCATCAGCATATATGCATTATTTTTCCCTTGCTTCCATGTCCCATGGAGGTGGTGCACAGGGACCCAGATGAATCCTGTATACAGTGGGTTTGTGTTTGAGCTGAGGAACACTGAATTTGAAGACCCCTTTGTTTTTTCATCAACAGTAAGCTTATTTGCTCTTTGTTCTAGAGGGAGTGTTACCTCATTCCTCAAATTTGGTAACTGCAAATACAACCCTGAGAAATGGTCTGAATAATGACTGTTGAATAGCCTAAGTTTGCATTCTTGGCATATTCTGCAAGATGTGTAGGTGCTCATGAGATCCATGAAGGAGTCTTTCCCAAAAGCCAGGAGGACACTGACCATCATCCATAATTTTTCTGTTGCCCACCATATCTAATGTTCTCAGTTTAAACTCTTTTAACTGACCACCATTGTAGACCTGATTGTCATAATCCTGTCTGAATTATTGTCCCTACTGCCTCCTGACACCTCTGTCTCCTGTTTCATTTTTGCTTATTCTTTCCCATTTCCCCTGCCCCAAAACAATCTTTCTAGAACAATTGGCCATTGACCTGGAACCTTCAGTGGTTTACCACTGAAAATTTAGGTTCTTTAACATAGTATAAAGGAGTCTACATAATCTGGCTGAATCTCTTTCATTATTTTACTTCTCTTCTTTGTGCTCAAACTAGCCATAGTGGACAGTATTTTTTCTGTAGGTATCCCTCCTATTCATTCTCTGCCCTTCTGGAGTGCCCATTATCCATGGACAGGATTCTGCTCTCCATGAGTTGGTCTCCCTGTAGTGGAATTTCTTTTCCTACAGGCTGTCCTAATGGTTTTGGTTAAATCCTCAACATTTTGGCCAATGTACACTAAATTTAACATCTTCAGTGCTTTTCTACAATCCATCAATTACTAGTGTATTTTAGTACCAGTTTTTAATGATTCATTATATTTTAAAATCTTACTGAATCAGTGTACAGTGCTTACACTCATTTGATTGTTTCCTGTGTACTTTTTCTCTCAAACAAGATGAAAAATTACTTTCAGTATGGTTAACACAACAATTATTTTATACCTTTGATATTGTGTAACTTCCATTTCTTGGGGAAAAGAATTACACATATATTAGATTCTGTTTTATGGGCAGTAGTATTTTATTTATTTAAAGAAATTCTTGAGAGAAACTTCAAGTTTGAGTCACCATGGAGAACATTTTTTTTTGCTTGGTTAGAGATTTTATTTTTTTAAGTATATTTTATTGATTATACCCGAGTTTTTTCCCCTTAGCTCATGTTCATGGGTTGTACATATAAGTTCTTTGACCTCTTTGTTTCCTATACCATTCTTAACCTCTCCCATCTGTCTGTCTGTTTTATGCCTACCAGTTATACTTCTTATTCCCTGTACCTCCCCCCACATTCTTCCCCTCCCCTCCCCTCCCTGCTGAAAACCCTCCATGTGATTTCCATTTCTCTGATTCTGTTCATGTTCTAATTGTTTGCTTAGTATTTGTTTTCATCATTGTTGTTGTTTTAGGTTCAGTTGTTAATAGTTGTGAGTTTGTTGTCATTTTATTCATAGTTTTTGATCTTCCATTTATTAGGTAAATCCCTTTAACATTTCATGTAATAAGGGCTGGGTGGTGATGACCTTTAACTTGACCTTATCTGGGGAACACTTTATCTGTCCTTCCATTCTAAATTATAGCTTTGCTGGTTTGAGTAATCTTGGAATTAGGTCCTTGCCTTTCATGACTTCAAATACTTCTTTCTAGCCCCTTCTTGCCTGTAAAGTTTCTTTTGGGAAATCAGCTGATAGTTTTATGGGCACTCCTTTGTAGGTAACTCTCTCCTTTTCTCTTCCTGCTTTTAAGATTGTCTCTTTATCTTCAATCTTGGGTGACTTAATGATGTGCCTTGGTGTGTTCCTCCTAGGGTCCAACTACTTTGGGACTCTCTGAGCTTCTGGACATTCTGGAAACCTATTTCCTTTGCCCCATTGGGGAAATTTTCCTTCATTATTTGTTCAAATAAGTTTTCCATTTCTTGCTCTTCCTCTTCTCCTTCTGGCACCCCTATGGTTCAGATGTTGGAACATTTAAAGTTGTCCCAGAGGTTCCTAAGCCTCTCTTCACTGTTTTCAATTCTTGTGTTTTTATCCCGTTCCAGCTGGATGTGTATTTCTTTCTTTTGTTTCAAATCATTGATTTGAGTCCTGGTTTCTTTCCTGTCACTGTTGGTTCTCCGAATGTTTTGCTTTATTTTACTTTGGGCATCCTTCATTTGTTCTTTCATTTTTCAACCAAGCTCAATCAGTTCTGTGAGCATCTTGATTACCAGTGTTTTTGAATTCCACATCAGATAGGTTGTGTAGCTACTCATCGCTTAACTCTTTTTCTGGAGTTTTGCTCTGTACTTTCATTTGAACAATATTTCTTTGTCTTGGTGCACTTGTTAAGTTGTAAGGGGGCGGGGTCTTCGGTATTCACCAGGGCAGGGCAACCTTCTTTGCTGCGCTTTGGTGCTGTCTGTGGGGGAGGAGCCAGAGAGGGATCAATGCAGCTCCCTTGCTGGACTCTAGCCCCAGTTTCCAACAAACTCTTGTGTGAGACTGGGAGTTTCTCCCTCCATTGCAACCCCCGCCATAGTCCACAGTAAGCTCCGAGCCTCAGTTTCCCGTTCAACCATCCCCGCCTGCCCAGTTTGCCGCCTTGCCATGGGTTCTCTCTGTCCACCCGTTTGCCAGTCTGCCTCCTACTGATTTGGTTGGTCTGGTTGACTTTCTTTAATTCCTTGGTTGTCAGAGTTCCGTGCAATTTGATTTTCTGGCACTTGTGGTTGTTTTATTATTTTTAGATTGGTTCTTATCCTCGTTTTGGTTGTGAGAAGAAGGGAAAGGTTTCTACCTACACCTCCATCTTGGCCAGACTGTTTTACTATCGAGAACTTTTAAAAGGATTTGTTACTGATACAGTGTCACAATAAACTGAAGTATTTTTCAACAATGGGTGTTTTTTTTTCCTCCCTGTAGAATAACAATGCTAAAGTCATTGGTCTATATTTAAACTACGTTTGTTTTTACTGTACTTTTACAGGCATATACTAGTGTGTCTAAGGCTTCGCTTAGCCTTGCAGATCACAGAGAACTTGGAAAAATGATGAATACAATAATTTTTCATACAAAAATGGTGGATTCCTTGGTGGAAATGTTGGTGGAAACATCAGATCTCTCCATATTTTGGTACGTTGTAATTATCTTTAAATCAGAATTTGAGATTTTTAGTATCCAAAGGTATTGTTCTTGATTTCTTTTTTAATATTAATATAGTCCTTAAGACAGTGCAGTAATAATAAAATCGTAAGAATAAAGGGACTAGTGGACAACCTGCTTATAAAAAGAAGTTTACCGAGATGGTATTTTATATCTATTTTTATTTCTCTATTAAGAATAGCTCTTTCTAGTGTGAATTTATTTTTCATACTTTTTTTTTTGAGGAGGTGAAAACAATCACTTCAAATTGCCCTAAGGCCCTCCCTGTTGCATCATTAGATTAAGGGGGAAAAAAGTTGTGGATTAGGGTTAAATAGAGCAAAGGTTACAAATAAAATACCAACTAATTTTACTCTCTAGTATTAAATTGGACATTAATATTATGAAGTGGTGACTGCTCCTTTCATTGTGCTCCATTCTCCTTTGCTTCTATCTTTAGTTATACTCAGTAGTTTTTAAGTTTTTGCCTCTTTCCTTTTTCTCTCATATGGTCCTTGAAGGAGGGTGATGTTTTATTTTTTTTAGTGTCTAACATAGTACGTATGTAATAAATATTTGAATGAATATATGAACCTGGTTGTGAGTTCAGGATTCAAATTGAAGTAGTGTGACTCAAAGCTGTACAATAACAACTCTGTTTCTGCTTCTTGCCCTTTTTTCTTTGGGAGCTGATTAGGATAACCTAGTATGTCCCTTTATTTCTAAAATGCTGAGATCATCTCATTGGATAATTATAGTGTTTCCTATGTGTTGAATAGCTGTCATTATGAAAAGCTTTTCATTTTTAAAGCGTAACCC
This sequence comes from Carollia perspicillata, assembly GCA_004027735.1. Classification (NCBI taxonomy): domain Eukaryota; kingdom Metazoa; phylum Chordata; class Mammalia; order Chiroptera; family Phyllostomidae; genus Carollia; species Carollia perspicillata. The sequence goes on along the minus strand of PVKM010000120.1, from coordinate 40,999 downwards.
AGTTACACTGATTTGTGCAGTTTGTCGGGGTGACTTTATTTAGTGGTATTGCAGAAGAAATCCAGATTAGACAGGGAAGGCATCAGGTGTCTCTTAAAGTAACTCAAAATGGTACATCACATGTCAGTGTACAAGAATTTTTCAGGTTATTTTGAGCTGTATTTTATTGCCTGTCCCAAAGGTGTCAGGGAAAGAAAAGGGAACAGTTTCTCTTAACATATTGTTGAGCTACAGAAAAGTTCCTAATGTAAAAGAAGGATATAGTTATTAGTAAATTCTCTTCCTGTTCTTGGAAATGAAAGCAATTTGAGTAATGTTAAAATTTTTAGTTTTCAGTCATTAATTTTTATCTGTTTTATCATAATCACATTCTTATTTTGTCACATTCAAAATAAAGATATCTTTACTGTCTGTTTGTTGTATTATTCCAAAATGTACTATATTTTATTGACTTATATTCTTTTACAATTAACATTTTAAATCTGGAAGTAATTTAAAATTGGTGCTGTCATTGTTTAATTGATGTTTCTCTTTCTTAGTGGCACGTAAAATAATAGTGTTTATTAAAATTAATAGTACCTTAATTTCATTGACATTTTTTTAAAGATTTTATTTTTCAGAGAGAAGGAAGGGGAGGGAGAAAAAAGGGGAGAGAAATATTGATATGCCAGAGAAACATCTATCAGTTGCCTCTCACATGCCCCCAACCAAGGACCTGGACAGGAATTGAACCCACTGGGAATTGAACTGGCAACCTTTTGGTTTGGGGGATGATGCCCATCCCACTGAGCCACATCAGTCAGGGCTTTTGTTGAAATTCAATAATGTGGGATTTGAATGTCATACATTCATATGCTATAGATATGGTTTATTTTCTGTTTTAAGTTTTTTAAATTTTGTAATGTTATGCAAAGAATATTTGTATTACTCTGGAATGATTATTGGTGTGTGTAAGAGATAACTCTTTGGAAAAATAATCAATTTCTCAAGGGAATAATACTACCAGTTGGTGACTTTTATTTACTTGAATCAGATTAACAATAAGATACTGTATAATGAAAATTTTATTTGAGCTATGAAAATTGATTCTAATTTTTAATATTCTTCTTTATATAGTTTTTATAGTCGTGCTTTTGAGAAGATGTTTCAACAGTGTTTGGAGTTACCCTCTCAGTCGAGATACTCAATTGCTTTTCCACTACTTTGTACTCATTTCATGAGTTGCACACATGAACTGTGTCCGGAAGAGGTAATTTCAGAGCAGTACTCTGACTTACATTGTATGCAGAGTAAACTAACGCAACCAAACATGTAGCTGACCGATGTTCACAAAGTCATGATTACCTAATCTGGCTTCCCATCTAATGCATCCTTATGTAGAATCAGAAGAATTCTTGAATAGGTATTTGATACTGATACAATAGATACGATATATATTTGGATGAGTGGATAAATACTTATCAGAACATACCATTGTAAGGTCATTTGAAATTACCTTTATTAAAATAAAGGTGGGTTAGGTATTATTTATGATAAAGTTATATACAGTAATTGATTTTGCATGCTTTTCATCTTAAACTACCATTGAAGAGACTTGAAAATTGAATGCACAAATTAGTGACTAAACATAAACATGTCAAAAAGGAATTTCAGTAACTTGCCAATACAATATATACAGTAAGTAGAATCTAGATTTGCTGGCATTTGTAAGACATGATATACATGCTGGCATATAGGCAAACAGGAGTTATTGAATAATTAAACTAATCAGTAGTTTTATTGATATCAACTATCCAAAACGTATTCAGTATTTCCTCTAATTTTTAAAGAACAAATGTCAATCACTGTATAAATGTGGTAAGAATATAGATTAAAATTAAATAGTGTATTTCTTTTTAACTTAGTGTTGAATCTCTTAAAACTGTAGAATTTAATAGAAAAAATCTTACAGATAACAGTAGCATTATTAATATTTTAGGCATTAGGCAACATCTGCTGTGGATGGTATTTGAGTATTCCTTTGGAACCAGACTCTGAGATAGAGATTAGCCTGCTGAAGTTCATTAGGGAGTGCATTTAGGGTTAATAGTTGTAAGGATATTAACACCCAATTTCAATAGATTTATAGAGTGTTTAGATTTGATAGATTTTTCCCTGAAGCTTTATATAATGAAGATACACCAATATTTTTTTTCCTCACCATAATGTTTGTCATTAAGTTACCCATCAAATCCAATTAATTTTATTTGGGTGGTATCATTCCTTGAATCCATTCTCTCTTTTCCATTGCTTTTGTCACTGTGGTAGCTCAGATTTTTAGTGTTCTTTATATGTATTCTTGAATAGTTTTCCTGCCTTTAAACCTATCTAGTACAGTGACACCAGAGTACCTCTTCTTTTTTTTTTTTAACATTTTATTTATTTATTTTTAGACAGAAGGGAAGGGAAAGAGAAAGAGAGGGAGAGAAACATCAGTGTGTGGTTGCCCCTCACGTACCCCTTGTTGGGGACTTGGCCCACAACTTAGGCGTGTGCCTTAACTGGGAATTGAACCAGCAATCCTTTGGTTCATGGGCTGGCACTTAATCCACTGAGCCACACCAGCCATGGCCAGAGTGCCTCTTCTTAAAGAGTCATCAGTGGTTCTATATTGCAAATGAAAGTAAACATTTTCTTACAGGCATTTAAAATTTTCAACAATTTACCCCGTTTAAAAAATTATATTTAAAAATTCTTTTGAGTAAAAATACATATATATCTAACATAAAAAAATGTGCCGTTTAATTATTTTTAAAAGTACAGTTCAGTGGCATTAATTATCTTCATAGTGTTGTTGAACCACAAAGTGATATCCAGACTCTTCTCTTCCTCTATTAGCCACATCATCTTTTGCCTGGATTATTGTTAGAGTCTGCTAAGTGGTCTTTCGGCTTCTGCCATTGTCTTAAAGTGTGTTCTCAGTGCTGTAGCTAGAGGCAAAGGGCAGATGTAGAGACTTATGACATGTTAAGAAACCTTACTGATTTTGTTTTCTAGTCTCAGCATTTCTGAGACATTGAAGGGGAGTAGTGAAATCAGCTCTGTACTTTAAATAAATTAATCTAGTAAATTCGAAGCAATGCTAGTTCAGTGTTGTTGTTTTTTTTAGGAAGAAGTGGTAGCAAGAGAGGTTTTATCTTTCAGGAGTCAGAATTTGTTTAAACAAACTCTTAACTATTTGTAATTTGAAATCTTTCCTTAAGTGAACCAATATTTAATTGTACCTGGCCTCTTCACCCCCTTTAAAGTTTTAAAGGGCATTTAAAATAAAATATATTGTAAGGTATCTTGATAGATGAAGTAACAGTTATTTTGCATGTTTAACTATTTTTATATTCTTTCACATTATCTTAAATTTATTTTAGCAGCACAAAAACAATGTATGTAATAATAAGCTCTAACCCCCACTCCTTATTGTAGAATAGATTTTAACCTTATTTTCCATGTTTATTTAAAGTGTTTTGTTTCAAACTACTTTTTGTAACTATTATTATTAATTCTCCTTTTACAGAGACATCATATTGGCGATCGCAGTCTTTCCCTATGTAATATGTTCTTGGATGAAATGGCCAAACAAGCTAGAAATCTTATAACTGATATTTGCACAGAACAATGTACACTTAGTGACCAGGTAATAAATACTTTACATATCTCCTTACAGACAGGAAATTTGTTTATGAAAGCAAGAAAATAAGGTTAGCCAGTTTTTTAAAATTTTCTATTTTCTTAGACTTAGTCAATCTCATTACCTCTCATTTTGAAGCTCCATTATTAGGTTTTTCTAAAAATTGCCACTGTCTTTAGGATTTACTTACATCGTAAAGTCCAGCCCTGATGTTGGCATTTAATTCCCTTCCAGATAGTTCACACTTCTCTGTTCTGCCTGCACTTAGGTTTCATCACCCATTAATTCTCATTAGATTGTGAATGCATCATGTCCTGACATAGTTTTGTTCTTCTGAGGCCTTTTTCCTCCTAATAAAACATTCTTTCTTGTTCTTTGCTTGCCTAGTCTTTTTATTACTTATCCTTTAATGTACAGTGTTGATACAACGTCCTCTGTGAAGTGTTTCTTTGCACAAGATTTACCTATTTCTGTTTTCCACTAAGCTTAGGCTACCTAAGCTAGGTAAATACTACTCTTTATTTGTATGTCTGTTCTTAGTGCTAACATGATATTTCCTGCATAGTCTGGATTCACCTAAGGTTTACTTGAATAGTTAATGTGTTTTCAGAGTAATTGATATAATTATAGATTTTATTCTTTTTAAATTTAGTTGCTGCCCAAGCATTGTGCCAAAACTATTAGTCAAGCAGTGAATAAGAAGTCAAAAAAACAAACTGGTAAGAAAGGGGAACCTGAAAGGGAAAAGCCAGGAGTTGAGAGCATGAGGAAAAACAGGCTGGTAGTGACCAAGTAAGCCATTCACTTTTATTATGTGTCATACTGCTACACGTTTTTTCACTTTTTGTATAGCATTCATATTGAGGAAATGCTAGTAACTGTAAATTCTCCATCTCCTAGTCATATTTTTTACCTTTGTGAACTTGAGTAAACATTTATTTAGTGCTTATTTCATCTCAAAATACAGATTTTTGATTTTTGAAAGAAATAGATATAATAGATGATATTGTCTTGTCTTTATATACAGAATACTGAAAGCCAGGTATCTGTCTAAAAACTTAGGGGTATACTATAAGAAATCTTTAATTTTCAATTTATTTGAAATCAGATATCTGAGACTTTATTTTGGCATGTTGGCATGGATAGCTTATACCATTATTTTAAAATGGATATATCAGAATAGTCAGCATGCAGGGCTCTTCGTTTATTTGGATGGGGGGGCATACGTGAGCAATAATGGGTTAATATTTTTTGTTTAAAACAAATTTTCTACCTCCTTCCTACATTGAACAGCTATTTGCCATTTTGTAGACAACTTTGTTCCTTCACAACAGAAAGTATAAGAGGAGTTGGAAATGATTTTATGAGTGGAAGCTTTTTCTTGTGTCTTAAGTCAATATAGTCAATAAGATCTGATATACTTATAAAGTTAATATCATATTGCTGTTATGAAATGTCGAACATTTTATTTACTGTTTATTACCATTTTTTTTTCAGCCTTGATAAATTGCACACTGCACTTTCTGAGCTGTGTTTCTCTATAAATTATGTACCAAACATGGTGGTTTGGGAACATACCTTTACCCCACGAGAATATTTGACTTCTCATCTGGAAATCCGCTTTACTAAGTAAGAAAGAACATAAATTGTTTTTGTTCAGATAACGAGTTTGTTATATTTATTGGTCATACTTATACAATATATCCTTTTACGTGGAAAAGCATCAGTAGAATTGGTATAATAGAAAGAATAATGAATTGGGAAATTGGGAAGTATGAAAATAGTGAACTGGGAGCTATTTAAATTATTCAGATTCTCGCCCTGTACTTGTTGTTATTAACTAGTTCTTACACTGGTCAAGCCAGTTAATTTCAGTGAACCTTGGCTTCCCTTTTAAGAAAAATGAGAAAATTGGAGCAAGTCAGTGTATTTCACCTGGCAGTTGGCAATCCAGTGGATCATGAAATCAGATTAGATGGTTGTAATAAGCATGTAAGGAAAGAAAGAGAAGGGAGGGAAGGAAAGGAAAGAAAGATATAAAAAAATTAGTAAGTGTAAGTATTGCTTCATGATACTTTTTAGGTATCTGTGTACATGCATGTATGTACTGAGTTGTGATTCTGGATACATATCTTACAGGGGGTAACATTTAAATGTTTGAAAACCTCAGGACTAGATGAACTCTTAAGTCTTTTCTGAATTCAAATGTATGCTGTTACGCCAGTAGAATTCAAGACTTTTGAGGCATTCAGTTCTATTTAGAGCTTTATAAGTTATATATAATGTTTCTTGAAATGATATTGCATGTGAGAAGTCAGAAACTTTCAGCTTTATAAATGTTTCTTAATCCTTTTTCTAAAGTTACACACATATTAAAGAAAATAATTGATTTTATTGTGGAGAGCAGGAGAGTAGATAGAGGTGGAAGAGGATATGGGGGGATAAGTGGTAATGGAAAAATACAATAAAAACATGAGCTGTTAAAAAAGTACTGATTTGATAAGTTTGTCTTAAAGGCCTTAAAGCAACTTAATAAAACAATATTTACTATAGATTTTTCAAAGCTTTGTGGTCATTAACAAGTAGTATTTGTACCTTATGCTTAATTAACATTGTGTTAAGTGCTATGATTAGTAATGAAATGATAGAAAGCTTCAAGCTGTAATTGGTGGGAGACTGTGTAAGTGGGCACTAAACTGAGTGTTAAGTCATCAGGTGACTAGAGACGGGTCTGGTGTTGAACAAAGACTGTTGCTGTCCTTTGGTAAGGTAGTCAATCTGACAGTAAAACTCAGGATGCTCTAGTATTTAGACCTAGGGGACATTATGCCCTCTGGTATTCATTATTCTCAACTAGGTGGGGGTAGTAAAGTGGTGGGTAGAAGGTAGGATTCAGTTTATAGCTCCCATGATTTTCTTTTGTAAATATGTAGCCTGGTCCACTAATCCACAGAGAAGCAGATAACTCTTTTTACCAAACATCTCTCTCCTTAGTAATCAGGATCAAGCCAAGGCTGTAAACTTATTTACTTGGGAAAGGTCTTTATGCCACCACTTATAGTTTGTGTTGGTTGGTTGATTTTAGTTAATCAGTTGAGCACACTCTTCGGACTTAGGGGCTATATACAAGGATAACATTCTTGTCTTGAATTGACCTTGGACTGTTTCTGCTGATGAGGTTTGTCTGTTTTTAAGAATTTGTCCTTGCAGATACAGAATCAGGAGCTTTGCAAATCTAAACTTAGTGACTGTTTTATGAAATAGAGGTGGCCAGTGTAGGAAAAGATCATGTAGGAAAGTATTTTCAAAATTTGTGGGGTTTTTAGGCTTATGCAGTTTCTTGGGATATAAATTAAATAGAACTGTGTTTCATGTGTTATAAGTGATTAAAGAACAATGAAGTTTTGTTTGTTGTCTTGTTTTGACTATAGTGCATTTTGTTGAGAGCCAGCACTAAGTTAGGCAGAAGTGTTGCCAAAACCTGCACCCACAAATTCCAAACAGAGTGACTGTGATCACTTTACTTGAGGTCTGAGTCTTAGTTTTTTTCATATGTGAAATGGTGGTAATAATAACTATATAGTAGGGTTACTAATTATGAGAATTACATCTAATACATATAAAAGTCTGAAAAACTACTGGCACATAACAGAGCGAAATGAATTCAAGCTATGGCTTAAATAGTTCATTGTACTTGCTACATATGATGTATTATGTTAGAAGACTTTATTCTTAAATCATTTTTATTACAGATGTCTTTAGAATTTTTTAAGTCACTTTTGATTAATTCCCATTTCAGTAGTACCTTTTAGGTAGTCTTTTGTTTTTTTTAGGTTGTTTCTTTGGAAGACAATAGTAATTTCATGGCTTTGTAACAAGTTGCATTTAAAATGAACTTTATTGCTTATTTAGTATTACAGATTAGTAGGTTAAATGGTCTGCTTATATGCATGCAAAAGTCAGAAATCTTTTCTTCTTTTTTTGCCTCAGGTCAATTGTTGGAATGACTATGTATAATCAAGCCACACAAGAAATTGCAAAACCATCAGAGCTTCTAACAAGTGTAAGAGCATACATGAGTGTACTTCAGTCAATAGAAAACTATGTGCAAATTGATATTACAAGAGTATTTAATAACGTTCTTCTTCAACAAACACAACATTTAGACAGTCATGGAGAGCCAACCATTACAAGTCTATATACAAACTGGTAAGGAACACATTTGGAAATTTGGAGTGATATAAAATTGTAATGAACTACTTGGGAAAGTTATTTTTTTATGGATAAGTGCTCATTCATATTATCAGTCAGCTTAAAATTATATGGAAGAATGTGTACCATAATAAATTTTGGATTAAACAGTTTCTTCCAGTTATAAATTTACTTTTCTTCTTAGGTACCTGGAAACTTTGTTAAGACAAGTCAGCAATGGTCATATAGCTTATTTCCCTGCAATGAAAGCATTTGTGAACTTACCTACAGAAAATGAATTAACATTCAATGCAGAGGAATATTCTGACATATCAGGTGAACAATACTATGCAGTGTTTTAGAGAATGAAGAAGCCTTGATTTATTTTTTGGCTTTTGATTTTATTATGAGTGTTTTCATTTAATTACATGCATAGTTATACATTATATCTTAGACTTACCTTCACATTTATGTCACTTTTTTTAAATTTATTTTTATTTATTTATTTTATTGATTATGCCATTACAGTTCTCCCATTTTCCCCTTCATTCCCCTCCACCCTGCACACCCCTTCCCACCCACACTCCCCCTCTTCAGTTCATATCCATGTATCATAAGTTCTTCAGCTTCTACATTTCCCACACTACTCTTGCCCTCTCCCTGTCTATTTTCTCCCCACTGTCTATGCTACTTATCCTCTGTACCTTCTCCCCACCCTCTCCTCCCACTCCCCTGTTGCTAACCTTCCATGTGTATGTCACTTTTTTTATTTTAGAGACTTCTTAAGGTTTTTGGATTAGTAATTGGTTTCTATAATATAAATTTTAATATGTTAATGTTCTTAAAGTATTCGCTTTGTCAAAGTATAAAATTAATTTCATTTCCTTTCAGAAATGAGATCCTTATCAGAACTGCTAGGCCCATATGGTATGAAGTTCCTAAGTGAAAGCCTTATGTGGCATATTTCATCACAAGTTGCTGAACTTAAGGTAATGCAGTATTTATTAATTTTAGCTTATAAACGTGAATTCCTAAAAAACATTTTAAGAAAATGAGTAGCAAGCCTAGAGTGTTAATTACTTTAACCTCACATAAACATTCTCATATATAAATGAAATTCTAGCACTATAGCATGGTCTTTTTATTTTATTGTGTTTTTTTCATTACCATTTATCCCTCCTATACCTTGTTCCACCTCCACCCACCCCTCTCCCCAACGCAGTCACCACTTGCTGTCTTTGTCCATGAGGCATGATCTTTAAATAGCATCTTTGTTTTATTCTGCTTTACAAATAGTAATCTGATTTACTGAAAGTCAAACAAATACATAGGATAAGCCAATTCTTGCATGGTTAATAATACTTTGCTTAGTGAATAAAACAGGAAACAGGTGGCAAGAGTCAGTATGACTAAAGGGAGAGGCAATATTACCCAGTGGTTATGGACTTAAGCTTTCAAATCAGGCTCTCCTGAAATTCAGTCTTGTCAGTTATGAGCATTGACTTTGGGCAAAATTCAAACTCACTATGCTTTTACTTTGAGAGAATTATATGAGCTAATTAATACATACCTAATGTTTGAGTATTCAGCATAGTGCCTGTCACAGAGTAGGTACTGAGTAAATCTTATTTTGGTATTCATGTTGTTATCACCTCATTGTTCTTTTTTAAAAGACTTTCACAATTCTTACATAGAAGTCAACTTTTAGATATTACATAATGTAGATTTTAAATACACAAACTTTATACTTAATGTAGTTTTAAGTGCACAAACATCGCAATGCTAGTTTTGGTCCTTTACAAGCAATATTTTTTTATTTATTAGACTCATTCCCCTGTAAATACTTTATCTCTTTTCTGTGCTGTTGTCCTCAAATAACAGATTTCTCATTTTCAGTTTACTTTCTTGTGTTCCTTTCCATATGAAATAATAGATTGTGGCCCAGCAATTTTACTTTTGCCAATAATTTTTTATAACAACTGAATAAATAAGGACTTCTAAAATTGTTAGCACTTTTAGTACTTCTTTGCTGTTTCATGTGGCCGCTTGAGTGTTATGATGTAGTAATGAAAATTAGTTGATTTGGATTTCTCTGTGTTCATATCTGTGAGAGTTTACAGGCACCTGTTGTCCCTAACAGTGCTGGAAGGCTCTGGCCTTTTACTTTCCCTCATCTGCCTGTCCAGCCCGGTTGGCGTGCTTATTGTGTCATCTCAAATAATCTTCAGTGAGCTCTGCTTTAGATTGCCTCCTCATGTCCTTCATGCAGTTTTCAAATGTCACCTGATCAGACTATCTTTCCTTGTCCACACTTTTTAAAGTAGCAAGCATCACTTTTTCCAAACTTTTTACATGCATAAATTCCTTTAAGTCATTGGAACTGGAACTGTCTCTATTTTACCAATTGGGAAAGTAAGATCAAGAAAGATTAAGTAACTTGTACAGGCACACATGCTTAATAAAGTGGTAAAACTAGAGTTTGAACCTGTATTGTCTACCTGGCTCCAGTGCTTATACAAGTATGGTGCTATACTGTTTTTAGAAATGAAGGGGATCAAGCATTCATCTAACCCACCCTTACCTGCTGCAGGAACATACACTTTCCTAGGTGAATGATCTGCTCTTTTTGAAAATGAGGCAGTCTCATCAATTACTATATAATACTGTACTCAATATCTAAATAGTAATTTTTGATTGGACCTTATTCTTACATTACTCAAGAAGCAGAAACTGCCTTTGACAAGATTACAGTTCACATGTTTAAAACTTTTGCTGTGACACACACATGCATGCAAACCCTCCCTCCCCTACTCGCCACAGCTTCAGTGTATACCATCAGCACCAGCCACCCAGTTCAGATGATATGGGCCTGTCAGTTATCCGGTGTGAACTTCATTGCCCCAAGTTGTCTCTGAGGGAAGTTTATCCTCTGTCTTTTGTGACTCTGCTGTAGATGCTCTATCTCAGTCAGTTTTGAATTGTTTCTTGGCAAAATTGCAGGAGCTGGTCTCTTGTTTGTTTCTGGAGGTGTTGGTGGCACTAACCTGTCCAAATGAGATTCCCATCTCCAGAACAGTGTAGAGAAGCCCACATCTTACTCAGACAAGCTCTGGGATGTTTTTATTCCCCCTCTTATAATATTCCATTTATGAAGAAGCCTACAGTCTGGTCCACTAAAAATGTTGTGTGTACCAGAGGTAATGAAAAAGAATCCCTACAGCCTGCTTCACGAGTTCCAAAACAAAAGGGAGACCCTCCAGCTTCAACAATAGCAGGTGATGCGCTGTTGGTCCCAGCCCTTGCAGTTCACGCTAAGTAGTCTATCACCCTGAAATTGGTGAAGGAAAACCCAAGCCTGTAACTTTATAGGAAGCATCCTCAACTTCTGTAATGGAGCAACCACTGGAAGAAGCAGCTTGCCATGCACAACAAGAAAAGCAAGAACAAATTAAGCTTGAGTCTTTAGAAGATGTTCTGAGCCAAACTGCTTGCATCACTCAGCAGGCCATTGTAGCTCAGAATGCTGCAGTCTAGGCCATCATCACCCACTCCAGCATATTGAAAGCAGCCGTGGATGGTTTTGAGGTTGCAGGTGAGAAGTCAGGTCAGTGGTGCACAGTGGAGGGTGCATTGAAGGAATGCAGAAAGGCAGTAGATAAGGCTCCCAATACCCTTCTCAAAGCCAAAGGACAGTTAGAGAAGATGAAAAGTATAATTAAATGCAAAGAGATGAGGTTGCTATGGCCAAATCTCATAAAACTGCTACAGAGGGGAAACTTCACAACATTATACTTGATCTGGATAATGTGGTCCAAAACATTGAACCAGCTCAAACTGAAGCTAAAGTTGTGTCTCAGTATCATGAGCTGGTGGTCCAAGCCCAGGATGACTTTAAGCAAGAACTGGACAGTATTGCTCCAGAAGTCTTGCCAGGGTGGAAAGGGATGACCCTTTCTGATTTACCTGATAAGAAGTCTACCAATGATCTTGTTAGACGTTGTGTGTTACTTCTGGATCTTTTTGACTCTTTGTCTTAGTAATACATTTATAAATTGTGTCTTAGTTTTCTCCTTAAGTGTTAATGTTACCAAATATATTTTTATTCTTGAAAAGAAATGGAAGGAGCTTATGTTTTAACATTTCTCTTATGTTGTGGAGTAATTGCATTTTCTTTCAGAGATTACTAAAATTTAAAGCTGATATGATAATAGTATAAATAATCTTGGCTTTTTAAAATGCTGTTAAATTTTCTGATTTAAGAATGTTGCTTCTTGGCTGGATTTTTTTTCAAATATCTGATAATATTAAATTTGAGTCCAGAACCTAGATAAAAGAAACTTTTTGTGTAAGACCTCAGTTCATTATTTTTGAGAGACATGGTTGTGAATTAGCTTGGGTTTCTTTTTTTAATTTTTTAAAATTAAATTTATTTTTTTTAAATTTTTAATTGTTTAAGTACAGTTTTCTGCCCTTTACCGCCCACCCCACCCCAGGCCTTCCCCACCTCCCTCCCATCTTCACCACCGCCCCCACTCCCCCCACCCTTGTTATTGTCCATGTGTCCTTTATACTAGTTTCTTCAAACCTTTCCCCCCTTCCCCTGAAATTCCCTCCTCTTTCCTCTCTGGTCACTGTCAGCCTGTTCTCAATTTTCAGTGTCTTTGGTTATATTTTGCCTGTTTGTTTGTTTTGTTGATTAGATTCCTGTTAAAGGTGAGATCATATGGTATTTGTCTTTCACCACCTGGCTTATTTTGCTTAGCATAATGCTTTCCAGTTCCATCCATGCTGTTGCAAAGGGTAGGAGCTCCTTCTTTCTTTCTGCTGCATAGAATTTCATTGTGTAAATGTACCATAGTTTTTTGAACCATTTATTTACTGATGGGCATCTAGGTTGCTCCCAGCACTTGGCTATTGTAAATTGTGCTGCTATGAACATTGGGGTGCATAGGTTTTGAATTGGTGTTTCAGGGTTCTTAGGATAATATCCTAGCAGTGGAATTGCTGGGTCAAAAGGCAGTTCCATTTTTAGTTTTCTTAGAAAATTCCGTACTGTTTTCCACATTGGCTGCACCAGTGGAAAGCAGTGTTCCCCTTTTCTCTCTCTGTCTCTGTCTCTCCCCCTCCCTCTCCACCTTCTTCTGTTCCTGGTGTTCCTGCATTTAAAATCCTCCTTACTGACATTGCTTCACAGATGGTAAGTTGTATGTATAACAGCCCCAGAGACATGTAATAACCCTTTTCTTTTTAGCCTGAAGCCTTCCTTTTTATGCCACTGCCTACAATTTCTGAGACATTCATTAGCTTGCCTTCTGCATTTGCTTAGAAGCTCCTTAGAGGAACTTGCTGAACAAATTTCTCATCTATATGTATTTTTTGCTTATTTCCATTTCTAGGAACTTGTTGGCATCTTTCATTTGCTTTTGTTTCCTATTATTTCTTTTGTTGTAGATTTATGCCTTTTCATTCTTTTCCTCAATTCTTGAGGAAAGCATATACACACACATATAGTTATATAGTTATATATATATATTTACACACACACATATATATATACAGTTTAAAAACCATGAGATGATGTTCTTTAAAGAAGATATATATATATATATATGGAGAGAGAGACAGACAGACAGGTTCTCTGCATTTAACCAGCATGTCCAACCTACTTTACATACTTATTTGAGAATTCCTATGGGAAAATATCTGAAAGTGAATCAAAGGATATGAACATTGAAATTTTTTCTTAATATTTTCAAATATCCCTCTGAATACATTGTAGCCCATACTATCCACATTAGAACGTGATGATGCCTCTGATAGCATTTTAGTCTATGAAATTAGTGCATAAAATGTTTTGGGGGTAATTAAAATGTTTTTAAAATCGTTCCATAACTTCTTAGCTTTTATTTTCTAAATTGACAAACTAAATGTTATGTGCCTGTATTTTTCTTATCTTAAGGATGACCTTAATTGTTTTATTTTCTGTATTAGCTGAAGACCTTTTTGTTTCAAACAGTAAAGTTGTGTGCCAATTAAAACAAAAGGAGAGTGTCTTTATATTTAATGGTTGTGAATAAATCATGTGTCAGACATAGTCAACACTGAATGTGTACTTGTGGTAAAACATGCTTATTACTTCTGGAGAAGAAAACAACCAGTCTTCTTTTCTACTAAAATTCTTGGGGTGTTTCATTTGGAGTTATGCCTGTTGAGTCAATTTATTCTTCCAGTCCTGCCAGAAGAATTGTTTTGGCATTTCACAGGTCAGTTCTTCAGTTCTTCATGAAATTCTGGAAGCTTTTTACTTTATCTCAAATGGAGCAGGAAATTGAAATATGAATTCTGTCAAGAATATAATCTTCTTTTTAACAGGAAACTTTTTATTTTTTTCTAGTATTCTTGGTTTGTTTTAAGTGATTTGTCTCATTTTGTTCTAAACCATTTAGTTGGTAATTCCTAGTATTCTAACTTTCATTTTATTCATCGGTGATACTAATCAATGGCTTTAAATATATAGAGGATTTTGTTTCAGGATACAATTGAGTGAGAAAAGGAAGACTTTAAATATATAAACTATACTTTCAAGAGGAGACATAATTAACTTCTTAAGAAGAGTAATGTGCTAACAGATGCTTTAATTAATTGATAGATTAATTAAAGAATTGTTCCCAGATCAGCAGTAGCAGCAGTAGCATTACCTTGGAATTTGTTTAAAAAGGCACAGTTTTTGGTTCCATCTCAGACCAGCTAAATCAGGATATGTGGGGCTGGGACTCAGCAATGTGTGTTTTAATTAAGAAGTTCTCCAGATCAGTCTGATATACACTGAAGATTGGGAACCACTTATTTAGGGATTAAGGGGATAGATTTTTTAAATCAGAGAAACCTGTATTCAGATTCCAAATTTTACTATTCAGTATCTTTGATACTTTGGGCAACTTATCTAACTTCTGTGGGCCTTAGTCTCCTCAATTGTAAAACTGGAATATCCTCTCTCATTTGGATCAGAGTAAATGAGATTGTTTATAAATTGCCTAGTACAAGAGCTTAAAAATGATTCATATTCTTAATCTTAAATATATACTATAATTTATTGATTCTAAAAGTTATTTCTGAAATTATATGTCTTATAGTCAGATTATTAGAAAACATTTCAGCTTAATTGATGAAGTTTTTTTTTCCTTACTGGCACATAATATAACGGTGCATTTAAAACTCAGTGGTGTGTCTGATTCACTGACATGTGATATTATCTTAAAGGTGACTGAGCACTGTCAGAATTTGGCATGTAGTTTGAGCATATATTGGTTGAATCAAGTTTTAGAATAGGACAAATACTGAATTGACCCCATAGAGAGCAGGCAATATAATTAGAGTATAGGAGATGATTTAGCAAATAACTGACTCAACCTGATTTTTTATTGGGATCATAAAGAAAAATAATCTGATATAATATCAAGTAACCTAAACCAAATTCATACTAGTATAGGAAAAATGATTTTTATAGATTTTCTGTATAGTTTTTCATGCTGCCCTTAAAACACTTCTCATTAGCCTTTGGCTCATAACAAAATCACTGTGACACTTGAACAGTGTGTTTGCAATGTCTTTATACCTAGACCTGCTGGATTGAAATATGCAGGGATGAAGCTTGCATATGTGTATTCAGAACTACCTATGTCCAAATCCAGCATTTGTCTTAGTTATAATTTTTAAACTAAATTACTTTTCCAATGCTTCTTTATACTTTTCTTAAATAGTTATCCTTCACTCTCTTCCCTTATTTATATCCCTTTCTTCTTTCTATTCTCTTTCCTTTCTCAATGATCCCTGAAAAAGAAGGTAAATCATTGACATTTCCATTTGATAGTTTGTATTGGAAAATACTGCTCTGTTATAATCCACATGAAAGTGGTACCATACCCCAACAAGTTATTCTTCTTCTGATCGTGTGTATCCAGCAGTGAATTCTAAGCTATTTTCAGCTAGCTTAAACAGCAAGAATTTTTTTTGTGTGTGGAATTTATTTCTCTCTATATCCACTTCAGTGTCTGCTTTTTATTGTTAATACTGTTCTGTGTGTAAGGATAAGATACGCCTTTATCCTACTACTTATCTTTATTGCTTTTTTTCCTGAACTCTGCTCTTCTTGAATTTGCAAATTAAAGAAAACATTAAGCCTGTGTGAATTTGAAGATTCCCTTAGTAAAACAATAAAAAATATATATAGCATCGAGCATCTGGATTTCATGAATTGTATTTTCTATAAGCCGGGCTGTAGTTTCCAAGCATGCTCTTATCTCATTAACACAAGGAGGTCTGTGCCTGACCTGGGATTTTTCTTCTTTTTAGAAACTTGTGGTGGAGAATGTTGATGTGCTAACACAAATGAGGACCAGCTTTGACAAACCAGACCAGATGGCTGCACTGTTTAAAAGATTATCATGTGGGTAACTTATGATACTTTTGATAAGTATTAAGAAGATCAGAAGTATTTAGCTTTTGCTCAAAATTTGTGAACATAAATATTGTAGTAAATTATGAGCAGTACTCTACTTACAAAGAGAACTGAAGTCATACTTACTGATTCATTTAAAAGTCTTCCCAACATTAAAAAAATCAGTGAAATTCCAAATAAAATAGTCTTTGTATTTGAGAAACCAGTTTTATTTTCCCAAATAAGAAACAGTCCTTAAGAAAGTTAAAGCCATTTGTGTTACATATTTCACTTTTGATGTTTTTCTTTTGAATGTTTTACAGAGATCTATCAAATTTTATAAAGCTATAAAATGAGATAAGGGATCACTTTATAGGCTGTCTTATCTTGCTTTAAAAAATAGAAACTTATTTAATACACATAAGTGTGAAATTATGCTTCAGTTTGCCTTGTAGAACAGATTAGTGGTTGCCAGAACTATAACCAAAGCACAGGGAGTTTTGGGGTTTGATGAAACTGTTCACCATAGTGGTGATGGTGATAACACAAATCCACATATGTTCATCTTTTTTCCTAGAGCCTGTACACCAAAAGGGGAAAAAAGGTCAGGCTCACTGTATAATACTTTGAAAAATGAAGTTTAAAAAATGAAGAAGAAAAGGTTGACTATGGTAGCTTAGGAAGGAGGAATGTGAAAAATATTTAGTAGGCAATTACTAAATATCTGCTTGATATTTAATAGTCAAGTAGACTAGAATATTTTCTAGTCTTTTTTGTTTATTCTTAACATTTTTATATTTTTCATGTTTCCCATGTTTTTTTAATACTCATTTGACCACCCCACTAGCCTTAACCTAGTCAATGTTCTACTAATAAACAGCATTTGACAGTATCGTCTGGTTAGAAGCAACTAAGCCACTGCACTGTTCAATTCTTGTTTACTATTAGTTTGACCCTCCTATTTGTGGAATTGAAACAAAATAACAATGTGTTAAAATTACAAGCAGAATTTGTAGGTTTTCAAAATAAAATTCATAATCCTTTATCTAGATTCTATTTACTTGACTTTTGTGTATAATAGTGGCAATTCATGACCCATGGAATTGGCCAAAATCAAAAGATAAATTGTTGTCTTAATGGCCCATATATAGCGTATATTTTTAAATAGAATTTATTAAGTCTTTTTTGTGATTTGGAGGAAATAATTTGCTCAAAGTGGCTTCTTTTGAGAACTAGAGAAAGCTGTTCTTTCAGTTGAGCTGTTTTTCAGAATACTCCCTTGTCTCTGACCTCTAACCTTGTGCTTCCTTCACCTTGTATCCACAAGGTGATGTACTTATAGAACAGTTTGATTTTCATAGTCAATACTCATTCTTTTCAGTACCCTTACAAAGAAAGAGCAATATTATTTATTAAAAGTAACTCTGAATTGGGAGGCAGTCTGGAATAAATGTTCTGTTTTAGACTTTTTAATAAGTGACTTGATCAAATTTAATATTGTCCCTTCTTTTTATTCTCTGACACTGTTTCTTGGGGCTAGGTTTGTTACTATACTGGTTCCCTTATTCCAGACTTTTATTTTCTAGTGTTCCTATAGTGATTTTTCCTTTTAAAAATTCATTCCACTGACTTTTGCCCTGACCTTGCCACTGTCTACAGAATTACAAGTTGCCTTTTAAAGACCTTTACTTAAGCAGTACTTTGGATGTTACTATCACCTGAAAAACTGTTGCACCGGTAAAATTCTGAATTTGGAACTCCACTCTTAGACCTGTCGTATCTTCTGGCTCTCCCACTCCTTCATGCCTATTAAACTCTTAGTTCTAGCTCATTGAAACTTTGATGTCTCTAGTTACTTATTCATTTTGGACTGTAAAATTTGGTTAGTGATTTTAATTCTTTCTCCTCTGTATTATCATACTCTTGACTTTTTGCTATATTCATCATCTCAAGTAATTTCCCTGATCCCTAAAGTGTTCTGCTCTCTGGAAGCCAGATACTGTTAGTGAAATGACACTTTTTAAGACTGTTGTTAAACCTGCCTTACTCATTCTGTCACTCTTCATATTGCTAAACTTTTTGACAAGCTTGTATTCACAGTTTTGTCTTCCCAATTCTCTACTCTCCATATACTATAATATGGCTAATTTTCCATTTGCAAAATCTAGTCCTTTTTCCTCTTATTCTACTTGATTTCTCTCTAAGTGTTTCTCTCTTTTATTTTTCTTTGTATTTATTTTTATTCTTTTAATTTGCTAATACTTTTACCTCTGCTTTTTTTTTTTAAGTCAGTGTTCTACAATCCTGTTGGGAAAATGTATCCATTCTTATTTATCTGTGTGTCTTACATATTCATCTTCAGCCGTGACTTGGTTGAGGTCCAGATGTTTAACACCAAGTGCTGGTCTGACCAAGGATTCTCAAACTGGTTTGTTAACCAGAAGTAGTAACCAACAGTATCACCTAGGAGCTTGTTAAGAATGTAAATTATTGCCCTGGCTGGTGTAGCTCAGTGGACTGAGCACGGGCCTGTGACCCAAAGGATCGCAGTTCGATTCCCAGTCAGGGCCCATGCCTGGGTTGCAGGCCAGTTCCCAGCAGGGGACCCATGGGAGGCAACCATACATTGATATTTCTGTCCCTCTCTCCTTTCCTTTCCCTCTAAAGGTAAATAAATAAAATAAAAAAAAAAGAATGTAAATTATTAGTTCTCATCCAAGACCTACTGAATCACTTTGCTATTTTGTACTGAAGTTTAAGAAACATTGTTAGACATCTTCAGGTATATGGCCCACTGATACTTAACAATTTATCCGGAATGGGACGGACCTTCCCATGGGAGATGTAAGTGGATGAGGAGGAAAACCCTGATATTCTTTTATTGACCATTTTGTTATCCTTCTTGCCATCCCATCCACCTGGTGACTTGCACAAGAAAATTTGGATATCTTTCCTGATTCTTCTGTCATTATGTTCTGTGTCTAATAGCTATATCTGGCAGATCAGAGTTTGTAAATAGGTTGGTCTTATTTGGCTCTGTGCTGCATTAAATTGAGAAAAATTGGTTGTTTTTAAAATGGGATATTTTGCATAAAAATCCAAAACGTCTGTCAGTATTTCCCACGTGGCAGTGATTAGCTGGAACTAAGTTACAGGTATCGCCTGTAGAAATTTTTCTCCAGCCTATCCTGCTCACTATTCTATCTTTTATCTCGTCTACTTCACTGTTTTATGTTACGTGCTGTATGTTGAAGCTTTTAGCTCCTACTTCAGATCTCACCTCTTAAATCCCAAATCTATCCTGTAGTTGTTGTTTAAGGCTTTGTCATTGTTTTGTGAACTACAGTCAGGGCTTCTAAGGATGCAGTCTTCTCTTTTTAACCATCTCCCAACATTTAGAGTCATGTTTTTAAACATAATTCTTTTCATATTATTCTTTATATTTTTGAAATCCTTGAATAACCCACTTACTACTTGAAGGAAAGTCTAATCTACTTAGCATGGCATTCAAAGGCTGTTGTTTGTGTAAACTTCATATCCAGCCTTTTCTCTGTCTCCCGCTAGCTTTTGCTTGCCTGGCCTAAGACCCACATAGCCACTGTTAGTATTACCATACTTCCCATGTATAATGTTCACTTTTTTGCCCAGATTTTGGAGGGAAAAGTAAGGATATGCATTATACATGGGGGGGTAGCACTAATTCCTTATCTATATAAATGTTTTTAATTCTATTTATGCTTATGCATTTAAAGTGTAACTCTAGAAAGCAATAATGATATCCGTATACAAAATAATACCCTGGAGTAAAATAATTGGTTTTGTTTCTAAATATAAATTAAAAATGAATTAAAAAATGAATTAAAAAAATGAAAACAAAAAATTCCTTTTTTCTGAAAGTTTGGGCCAAAAGTGTGGGTGCCCATTATACACAGGAATGCATTATACACAATAAAATACAGTAATTAGTTCCTTGGGATAGGTCTTACAAATTTGAGTTGCTCACAAAATACCATAAACTGGGTAGTTTATAAGCAACATAAATTTATTCCTCACAGTTGTGGCAGTCCAAGATAATGGTGTCAAGATGGTCAGTGAGGGCCTTCATGAGAGTTGTGGACTTCTCATTGAATTCTCACATGATACAAGGGGCTAGGGTTCTCTCTGGAGCCTCGTATAAGGCACTAATTGAATTCATGAGATCTCTTCCATCATGGCTTAGCAACTTCTAAAGGCCTTACCTCCTAAGACCATCATCAGCTTTGGGAGTTAGGATTTCAGTATGTGAATTTTTTGAGGACACAAAAATTCAGACCATAGCAGAATGTTAATAGAAATTATGGGAGGTAAGGGAAAGGTACCAGTGGTCAAATAAGTTTAGCAAATAATCCATTAAAAAATAAGGTCAACAATATTTCTTTCTGTGCAATTTCTCAGAACTTGCAATATGTGTCATTGCCGTACACGTTTAAGAGGAGGTTGTAGGATACAGTTTTTGCAAATGTATTTGATTAAATTCTGTGTAACAGCCTGGGAAAATATATGATGTCACAATACTGTTTTCTTCCATTCCTTTTTCTGGGTTCTTCTTTTTTTTTTTTCAAAAGTGAAATTTTTTTTTCATTTCTATTTTTTTTTAATTTTAATTGTTTTTCAGTACAGTTTTCTGTCTTTTACTCCCATCCCAGACCACCCCCCAGTGCTCCCCACCTCCCTCCCCTTTCCACCCCCCTTAGTTTTTATACATGTGTCCTTTATACTTGTTCTTATAATCCTCTTCCTTTTTCTCTGAAATTCCCTCCCCTCTCCCCTCTGGATACTGTCATCCCCTTTTCTATTTCAATGTCTTTGACTATATTTTGCTTGCTTGTTTGTTTAGTTGCTTAGGTTCCTGTTAAAGGTGAGATCATATGGTATTTGTCCTTTACTGCCTGGCTTATTTCACTTAGCATAATGCTTTCCAGTTCCTTCTATGCTGTTGCATAGGGTAGGAGCTCCTTTTTTCTTTCTGCCACATAGAATTCCATTGTATATATGTACCATAGGTTTTTGATCCATTCATTCACTGATGGGCACCTAGGTTGCTTCCAACACTTGGCTATTGTAAATTGTGCTGCTATGAACATTGGGGTGCATAGGTTCTTTTGGAATGGTGTTTCAGGGTTCTTGGGATATAATCCCAGCAGTGCAATTGCTGGGTCAAAAGGCAGTTCCATTTTTAGTTTTCTGAGGAAATTCCATACTGTTTTCCATAGTGGTTGTACCAGTCTGCAATCCCACCAACAGTGAACTAGGGTCCTCTTTTCTCCTCAACCTCTCCAACACTTGTTGTTTGTTGCTTTGTTTATGATGGCCATTCTTACCGGTGTCAAGTGGTATCTCATTGTGGTTTTAATTTGCATTTCTCTGATGGCTAGCAATATTGAGCATCTTTTCATGTGTCTCTGAATCCTCTGTATGTCCTCCTTGGAGAAATGCCTGTCCATGGGTTCTTCTTTTTCTGGCCAGGAATACTCTTCTCATTATGCCCAACTTGGGTGACATTTTCTCAAGATAAATCTTTCTTTTTACCTCCATTTCTTCTCCCCTTTTCTTGATAGTAACAGTTTTCTAGCCTCATTACTTGAATAACCATTTCATTGAACATCTTATTCTGGGTCTCAGCCACTCTAGTGAGTGCTAGGGATAGATAAAAAGATTAATAACACTGGTTTCTGCTCATGTGAAATTTGTAACATATTTGTGCCTTACATCATTTTGTTAACACTACTATTTTTAATTCTCATCACATTTTGGCTTTTATTATGCTGTGTTCGAGTATTACAATAAAAGATACTTAAGTAAAGTTTAAACAAACTGCATAGGAGTTAGAAAATCAAACAGTTCTCTTCCTTCCTATTCAAAGGTAATAACAGTTAACAGTTATTGGTCTTTCTAGAAATTTGTTATGTATATATAAATTATATATGTATCTTTCTCAAATGTGGTATTTTCTTAGTTATCTTGACAGTTCATTTAGACCTTTATTTAAGGTCTAGATTATTCTGTTTATATTTGTTCTTGTAGAATGCTTTGTATATGGAGAGTAATTCAATAAATGTTTGTTGGCTTTTTAAAATAGGAAGGTATTGATTCTTCAAATTCTACTCTCTCTTGGTTTTATTAACCAGGGTTGTTTTTTTTTAAAAACATTTTATTTATTTATTTTTAGAGAGAAGTGGAGGAGGGGGAAAGAGGAGAGAAATATCAATGTGTGGTTGCCTCTTGAGTGCCCCCTACTGGGACCTGGTCTGCAACCCAGGCATGTGCCCTGATTAAGAAGCGAACCAGAGACCCTTTGGTTCACAGGCAGGCACTCAATCCACTGAGCTACACCAGCCAGGGCTATTAACCAGGTTTTAATATTGAATATGTAGTAACAATTTTTAGAGTAATGCTCTGTAACCAAAATGTAAATGATCAAATTCATTCATGGTCTTTAGTAACCTGGGCTTGTGAAAACTGCCGATGATCTTAATAGTTATTTTTTGTTTTTGGTCTCTTCAGACCCCAGCAACGTAAGATTTTGGCATCTCCTAGTTCTGGGGCCATTTGAGCATTTACCTCATATCCACTCTGATCAGCTTCCTCTTTTCCTCCCAGTCTCTCTTTCCTCCTACTTTTACCATTTCTGAGATAGGATTACGAAGGTAGCTACTTACATGATTGTTTCAAGGTTCCAGTGAACCATCAAAACAACTTTAAAAAATACAGTGTACTCCACTTGCAGTAAACTACAGTTTTCTTAATTTTAGTATCAACTTTCAAAACATTTGCCTCTTTAATCATTTGTTATAATCAAATTGCTATTAGCTGTGCCTTTTATCATGGGAATTTTATAACTAAGAATTTTCTCCAAGGTTAAGAAAGAATCCAATTCACTTTCTTTTCTTTTCTTCTCCCCTTCCTTCAAATTTAGCTGTTGACAGTGTCTTGAAGAGGATGACAATAATTGGTGTAATTTTATCCTTCCGCTCATTGGCACAAGAAGCACTTAGAGATGTAAGAAACCATTATAAATACATATTCTGTATCCAAATAATCCCTTTTAGTTTACCGGAAATTAAAAGTTACTCTTTGAATTTATAATCAGCAGTGATGTAATTAAAATTCCAGTTTTCATAGTTGTTTAAAATAAAGTATATAGAAATTAAAGGTACTTAAGTGTAGTTTTTTTAGGATTTTATTTATTTACTGGGTTAGCCAAAAAGTTTGTTCAGTTTTTTCTGTAAAATAAAAGACATATTTTAAATTTTTTAATTATTTTTTATTTTTTAAAGATTTTATTTACCTATCTTTAGAGGGGAAGGGAAGGAGAAAGGGGGAGAGGGAGAGAAATATCAATGTATGGTTGCCTCTCTTGTGTCCCATGCTGGGAACTGGCTTGCAACCTAGGCGTGTGACCTGACTGGAAATCGAACCAGGACCCTTTGGTTCCCAGGCCCGTGCTCAATCCACTGAGCTACACCAGCCAGGACCACATTTTTTATTTTGAACAATAACTTCATTGACTTGGATATTTTGTGTATATGGCTATCTTCCATGTGATATAATGTTGATTGTTCTCAGTTAATGTCTTGATTTGATTGCTATCAAGTTCAACTGGTCCACCTGACTGGAGCATCACACAGCAAAAAATCTCTGGCATGAAACTTCACAAACCACTTTTGACATGTTCGATCAATCACAGCACCTTCTCCATACACTGCACAAATCTTTTTCTGCGTTTCAGTTGCATTTTTACCTTTCTTGAAATAATAAAGCATCATATGCCAAAAATGTTGCATAATATTCCATCTTCAGTATTAAAATGGATACACAAAAATTCACCAATTTTGATAACTTGTTTTTAATGCATGTTGATATGACATCTGTTACAATACAATCTTTTTAAAAATATTTTATTTATTTATTTTTAGAGAGTAGGGAGGGGAGGGAGAAAGAGAGGGAAACATTAATGTGTGGTGGTTTCTTGCTCATCCTCTACTGGGGACCTGGCCCACAACCCAGGCGTGTGCCCTTGACCGACCGTCACAGTGCAATCTTAACAAAATTGTTTCAAATGAAGTTAAAGACAACTAAGTGCTACTAGAGCCATCTTATGGGGGAAAAACCCAAAATATTGGGTTGTCTAAACAAAGTTTTTTGGCCAACGTAATATTTTTAGAGAGAGGGGAAGGGAGGGAAAAATAGAAGGAGCAACCCAGGCATGTGCCCTGACTGGTATTTTTTTGTTTTGGTGTTGAAATTCAGGAAGTATAACTTGCCTCACTATTGAACTACTTTTTCATCCTTACTCTCCATTAAAGCATTTATCATTTGGTTATACTCAGTTTGTCATTGAGTATATACATTCCATTCAAAGTGTGTATTTTAGTACTTTAGAAAATTACATGACAACAGATAAAGTAAAATAATTTGTATGAAAACTAAAAGTACTCAAATGGTAATATTTCATAATAGAAGTCACTGTTTAAAAATAATGGTATATTTTCGTTTTCCCGCTTAGGTCTTGTCCTACCACATTCCTTTTCTTGTAAGTTCAATTGAAGATTTCAAGGATCACATTCCAAGGGAAACTGATATGAAGGTAATAAAACCTTACATTTGGATTTTTACAGTTTCTAAAATGAAATATGTATTACATATGAAATACAATTTAATAAACCCTAAACTACTAAATTTCTATTTTGGACTGATTAGTTAGCATGTTTGCCTTTGAAAATGCATCTTTGAGAGAGCACAGCACCAACATACTGTGTAGGCATTTTGAAAGTTAATCTTCCTTGGTCACCTGTAACAGTATAAAATGGAGTGGATATTGATCTCTTTTTCCTTAAATGGATAGCTGTTCATGCTCATTAGCACAGTGAGGAAGATGAGAGAGTAAAGAATTGTTTTGTTTTAAATGGAGATAAATTCAGTCAATTTTTTAAATCGACATTATAAAATCTTATAAAGGAATGTTAGTTGTAGGCTATAAATTCTAATTTTTTAATACCCTGTTTTTTAATTAATAAATATAAGATAGAAGGTTGGTAGCCATGAGTCCACAATGTTTTCTTGAAAAATCTATTCATCATGAAGTCTAACCACTGATGTCAGCAATGATTGACCAGGGTTGATACATCTAGTAAATGACATGTCAGCTTATATCTATGCTTTTTAAGCTATTGTGTTCTTGGAATGGTTATTTTCAGATTTGCGTACTTTGAAAAGTACTGACAGAAAAAAGTAATGTCTAAACTCTTATATGACACTCAAGTCTCTTCTTGAATTTAGCACTTACCTATCACAGTTCTATCCTTCTGCCACTCAGTTTCCTTTGTTAACTCCGCCCCTCTTTTCTTCATGTGTGTCCTATGAGATAACCAGATCTGCGTACACTCTCACATCTTTGTCCTCTAATTTTATTCTACCTGAAAATCTTGCTGTTTCTCTTTCCACCTTTTGAAATTGTGCTGCTTTTTTAAGGCCTGATGATTCAGTTGCTGTCCTCTAAGAAACATTCCTTGATACCCAAGTGATCATAAAGATTTTTTTTCATAGTATTATCAAAGAATTCCTGTTTATCCATTGTAGAATTAAATACATTCTGCCCTGTGTTATAGTTTTGTGTTTCCTCTTAAATTTATATGATTGTAAACATATGGAGACTAAGACTTTGTTTCTTTATTTTCCCACAGTACTTTGTACAGAATAAATATTTGAGATCAATAATTGTCCTATGATTTTATGATTGGAAACTGTATATTTAGTGCAAATTATTTTTTAAGTGGAAACACTGTAGAAAACATTAAAAGGTGAACTTATTCTTGAGAAGACACTGGTGCGCAGATCATGAGAATAGCAATTAATATTCTGAACAAACATCCAGTTCCCTTAGCACTTGATATAATTGTATTTAAATTCCAGCAGTCTTTGTTAAGAAAGCTTACTATTTTTTAAAAAACCAAACATATGTTTATTAATAGTTTTTATTGAGATAAAATTTACCTACAGTAAGTCTACTTGTTTAAAGTGTACAATTCAGTGGACCTCAGTCACAGAGTTGTGCAACTGTTACAGTCAATTTTAGAACATTTTCATCACCCTGTGAAAAAACCTAGTGCTCATTAGCAGTCATGTTCTATTTCTTTCCACTCCCTAGCTCTAAGCAACCACTAATTTACTTTCTATCTCCATAGGTTTGCCTGTTCTGACAGTTCATATAAGTCGTATAGTATATAGTCTTCTGGTACTGGCTTCTTACACTTAGTATAATGCTTTCAAGGTGTATTCATGTAACGTGTATAAATACTTTATTTTTTATTGCCAAGTAATATTCAGTTATCTGGCTATGTACCACATATTATTTATGCATTCATTAATTGATGGGCTTTTGGACTGTTTCACTTATGGGCCACTATAAATAATGCTTCTAAGAATACTCATGCACAAGTTTTTGTGTGGACAGCCATACACTTTCATTTCTCCTGGGTATATTCCAGGTGTGGAATAGCTGGGTCATATGGAAACTCTGTGTTTTTCCTTTTGTAAAACAGCCAAATTGGTTTTAAAGTGTCTGTACCAATTTGCATTCCCACCAGCAGTGTATGGTGGTTTTAATTTCTCCATATCCTTGTCAATACTTCTTATCTGTTTCCTTAATTTATAGCCATTCTAGTATGTGTAAAATGCTACACACTGTATGTATGAAATCTCCTTGTTTTGATTTGTATTTTCCTGGTGGCAGATATGTTGAACATGTTTTCATATATTATTGGCTATTTGTATATCTTCTTTGGAGACATGTCTGTTCAGGTCCCTTGTTCATTTTTCAAATCACTTGTTTGCCTTTTTAATTTTGAGATGTAAGGGTTCTTTATATGGTCTTTAAGGTCCATTAAGAGATACATGATTTGCAAATCTTTTCTGCTGTTTTTTTTTTTTTTTCATGATAGTATTCTCTGAAGCACAAAAATTATTTTGATGAAATCCAGTTTATTTTTCTATTAATGCTTCTATGGAAGAAACCATTGCCTAATCCAAAGTCCTGAAGATTTATGTCTGTATTTTCTTGTATGAATTTTAGACTTTTAACACTTACGTTTAAGTCTGTGATCCATTTTTAGTTAATTCTTATGGGTAGAGTGAGTAATGGGTTGAAAACCAATGTTTATCTACAACTTAATCCATAGCAATTAACCATTTATTTTAAAATACACAGTTTTACTTCATATATATATATATATATATATAAAACTTCATATTTATATATATATATTTGGTTGTAATATCAGAGGTAACCAATTATGTAGATAGTTTTAAACTGAGGTGTGGAGCAGTCAGAATATCTTAAATACTTGAAATCCATATGTGATACCAAAAAAATTACTTTAGTCATTAGAAATTCCTTGATCAGATTTAAATCAGTACTTCCTAAAGCTATTATAAGTAGTTTACCACACTTATAGATATGATAATGATTAGGTCACTATAATTTTCATTCAACAAGTATGGACATAAACATAAGTCCAGTACTTCTGACTCAATTTGTTCATTTATTCATCTCTTTTTGCTTGATATTTTACATTTATACTACTAAGAAAAATAACAACTTAAGAATGAGTCTGTTGAAATTTGCCACAGAAATTATACAAGTTTTGATTGGCTAACAGTAGGAAGTTATAAACAGCAGTACCTCACAAAGTACTAAAATCATTTATTCACTGTAGTTTAGCTGTGTTGTAGGTCCTGCCTCAGGAAAGTTTTCCCTAGTGTTCTAGTAGGCAGACTCTAATTTGAACAGTGTATCTTTTCTTACTAAGTGAGATTCCTCAGAAATTTGTTAGGAGATTTCTTAGCCTGTAATTCTCATTTTTTTCTCAGGTTGCAATGAATGTGTATGAGTTGTCATCAGCTGCTGGACTACCTTGTGAGATTGATCCTGCCCTGGTTGTAGCTCTCTCTTCACAAAAATCAGGTAAAATGCATTTTTAAGAGCTCAGAGAAAAGAGGAAGAACTACCAAAAAGAAACTGAGAAGGAAGAAACAGTGAAGGATAAGGAAAACCAGGAAAGAGTAGCTTCTAGGAAAATGGAAAGGGAATGATCAGTTATGTATAATTAATGAATGATGCTGATAGGAGTAATGTCAGTGGAGTTTTCAGGGCAAAATGCTGGTTAGAAAGGGCATAAGAAAAATGGGAAAAAAGGATTTAGGATAAGAATAAACTCTGTCAAAGAGTTTTACTATAAAAGAGAGCAAAGACAAAATTATAGTAGGTAAAGGCAGGAGTAAAATCAAGAGAAAGATTTTTTGAGATGGGAAAACAAAGATTTTGCCTATATTTATTTGTATGCGATGAAGATGGTCTAGATGATACCTCAGAAAGAGTGTCCTTTTTTAATTGGACTACACCTACTAACCATAAAGAATCTGTGCATTATTATATAATATTAAACTAAAGATTTTAAGGCCAGCCCTATGAAGTAGTACCCAAAATGCTCTAGATATTTTTAGATTTGTCTACAAAGTATCTAACATGTCCTCCTTTTCTGGTGGTAAAATGCCCTCCCCTAGCCCTTTGCGTTAGTTCTTTCTGGATTTAACATTGCTTTTTGTTTTGTCGTTCATGAAGTATGTTAATTATAGTGACATGGATATTACTACTGTTACTTCATTTGCTACAGCTATATTTTAATAATCAGCCAAGTTTTAAAAACATTCTAGCTCTTTTTTTATGTTCAATTATTAGTAATTTGTGGTGGTGAATAGTAGGGTGACTAGAAGTTGCCAGGTACTAAATAAACCACAATTTTAGTTCACATTACAATAAATACTTTAGAAAGGTTTATATCTTAAAAAGCCGTAGGGCAATGCTAGTTATTTTCATGTATGACTGGTTCCTTCTGTCTTCTAAAGTGGGGAGGTTGGAAATTCAGTGCACTTTGGTTTTTTTTTTTTTTTTCCCC
The DNA here is from genome assembly GCA_004027735.1 of Carollia perspicillata. Taxonomy (NCBI): domain Eukaryota; kingdom Metazoa; phylum Chordata; class Mammalia; order Chiroptera; family Phyllostomidae; genus Carollia; species Carollia perspicillata. The sequence goes on along the minus strand of PVKM010000120.1, from coordinate 11,715 downwards.
TTAAGATTTTATTTATTTATTTTTAGGGATAGGGGAAGGGAGGAAGAAAAAGAAGGAAACATCAGTGTGTGAGAGACATCTGACTGGGGACCTGCCCCTCAATCCAGAACCATGCCCCGACTGGGAATCAAACCAGCGACCTTTTGCTTTGTTGGATGATGCTCAACCAAATGAGCCACGCCACTCAGGGCTCCAGTCCACTTTCCACATTTATATCTTTTAAGTAGTAAATTTCAAATGACATTCATATTTATTTTAGACAAAAAACATGAAGGATTTCATGAGATAATAAATTTTCTAAACTATTAAGTAGAATTGTCTTGTAAAATAATTTTATCATCAGGAAATTTAGGATTCCAATTATCCTAATTATACTTTTTGCCCTGTAACCTTACAATTTAAAAAAGAAGAAAAAGCTCTGGCCATGTGGCTCCATTGGTTGGAGCATCATCCTGTACACCAAAAGGTTGCAGGTTCACTCAATACGGGGCACATGCAGGAGGCAACTGGGTGATGTCCCTTTCTCCCCTCTCTAAAAATGAACAAAAGCATATTCTCAGGTGAGGGTTAAAACAAGAAAAATATGGGAATTCTTTGAAATATGCCTAAGAAATTGATAATAACCTATAATAATGTATATTATTTGCATCAATTCTGTAGGGGCTGAGTAGAATATCTTATACGAAAATTAAAAATTGCCATTTCTGGCTTAGATGTTCAGCTCTTAACTAATCTTGAAGGAATACCAAAGAGGCTGAATAAATTCCCTATACAAAAATTAAAAATAGTCTTTTGGGGGTTAGATTATCAACTCTTATGTTAACTTATATCAGCTCTTAACTGATCTTGAAGAAATACCTTGGTTTTATTTTTGTTTTTTTTTTTCCTCTTAGAAAACATAAGTCCAGAAGAAGAATATAAAATTGCCTGCCTCCTCATGGTCTTTGTGGCCGTCTCTTTGCCAACACTAGCCAGCAATGTGATGTCTCAGTATAGCCCTGCAATAGAAGGTAAGTGCTGGTTTAAAATTACTTTGGCAATGGAAAGTTAGGAGTTTTGATATGGTAGGTACTTTTCAAGTGATTAATGTTTTTACAATAAAATATGGGCTACATTTTCATTTACTATTAGTAACTTTGAATAGTCGATTTTTCTTTTTCTAAGCTCCAATTTCCTGATATAGGAAATGTCTATACGTGAGATTGTGGGTGCTTGAATTTGTGTGCATCAGGGGATGGATGGTAAAGGAGTATCCAGCTCTTAGGATTATTTCAGGTATGGATAAGAAAAATGTTTGTAAAGCAGCTGAGCATTTCATTTTTTAAGTGTCTGAGACATTATAAAACATGTAAGATTTCTTTTGGGGTCTCTGAAAATTTTCATGTTTAATATGGACATAATGAGTGTTGCTCTCTTGCTACGCCCTTTTTAAGAAGGCTGGTCCTCATGAAAGTGAAAGGAGAGTGAGGCAGGTTAAGCCAACCCAGCTTTTTGTTTGTTTGTTTGGTTGGTTTTTTTTTTATTGTTGTTCAAGTTCAGTTGTTTCCATTTTCCCCCACCACTCTTCTCCACCCCACCCACTCCCACCTCCCAACCCAGCTTTTAATCACACCATCATTTATGTACATTGTGATGTCATTCAAGATCTGCCTTCTATGTCTTACTGCTATTTGGGGGGTCACACAGAATAAACCCTGTTTGCACTTCCTCAGGGCACTGCAACAACATACATTGCTTGGCCAAAGCCATCAACCAGATCGCTGCAGCTTTGTTTACAATTCACAAAGGAAGCATTGAAGACCGTCTTAAAGAATTTCTGGCGGTATGTAAAATCAGTAGCAAAACTCATGACATTTTATAAATAAAGCTTAAAATAACTATGAGAAGTAACAGTAAATTCTCTTAATTAATTTGCTGGGAGAAACAGGTAAGGCAAGGCATTAAAATCTAGGAATAGTTAGTTTAGCATTTTTTCCCTGTGACTTTTTTTTTATTTCTTGAGCTCTGCAGTATGACCTTTTTTCAGAGCTGATGTTTATAGTACCCTAGAACTTTGTCTAAGGTTTAAAAGAGGAAAAAACAAAACAAAGGAAAATTGAGGCAAAGAGAGGATATTCCTTCTAAAAGGATATATTTTACTTATTTTCATTTATTTTGGGAAAGACAATGGTGATAGACTCAAAAATAAGAATACTGCTTACTCCCAAAAGAGGGAAATTGTGCTAACTCTACCCTCTTGAAGTATGTCTTTAGTTTCTCTATCAGTGTAGCTCTTTCTTTCCATTATCAATGTACCTTTTCCATATTTTACTTAAAGAAAAGATGCATCATGGTATAATGAACACTACAATATTTGCTTCTTTTCAGGTTTATTCAGTGAAGCTTCTTTTCTGTTAGCTTTTTAGAAAAGTTTATTTTAAAAAATTAAAGCAATTATGGTACTGACTGGAGAAAGTAACTTCTGTTTCAAAGAAAACAGTATTAAGATTTAAATTTTTTCTTTTCATTTCCTGTATTTCCATTATTCAAGATTTAGTTAGTATCCTAAGTGTTCCTGTTAATTCAAACTCAGTGTGAAATTTTCTTCTTATTTGGGAACTAAGAAATATAGTCACTATATGTATTAGGAAGATAAAAATAAATCATTTTTAAAAGAAAGACCTGTCTTGAAAACGAAATCAGTTTTAAAGACCAGTCAGAATATCTTATTACATTTGTCTTTGTTCTGTTTATACCTTAGTAACTCTAAATTATTGCTTGAATGTAACAAATCTAAGGATATCTTATTTAATTGTTAATTGTATAAGCAGCCGAATGATTGAAATGTATTGTAAAGTGAAGCATACTGAAAATAAGTGAGTAACTGGTGAACATTTCATTTCAAAAACTTATTTAAAATGTATGCATACTTTTAAGCTTGCATCCTCCAGTCTACTGAAAATTGGCCAGGAGACAGATAAAACAACAACAAGAAATAGAGAATCTGTTTATTTACTGCTAGATATGGTAAGTCTATTTTTTTTGTTTTCTTTCTTTGGAACAACAAAGAGGTTCTACTCATTCCTTATAGTCTTTTCTTGGTGTTTTATTTATTAAATAATAAGAGCTGAGGTACTTTTTTAGTCCTTTGTGCTCAATCCACACACTTTCTAAAATTGCTGAAAAGAGGACAGTCACCTATATTTTATATTATAGAATCATATCAGAAAACAACAACAACAAAAGATTGGTATTACCTATAAGGTATTCTTTATAGTTTTCCAACCAGTTGGGAAACACTTGGACCTTATATTTTCCTAGTGTATTAGTTTCAGCTCTCCCAGTTTTCTTTAGTCTGATACCTTTCTGCCCATCTAATACAATTTTCTGTAATTCTCTATACTTTGTTCTTTCCTCACTTAGAGTAATTTTCTTTACCTGCAGAGGTCTGTGTCTATCTAATGAGTCAACATACCCCATAACTCAAATCTTTTTCCGGGTAGACTTTCCTGATTACTGTGGCCTGCATTAATTCTTTCCTTTTGAACTCCTCTGGAAGTTACAGCCTCTCACCACTTTTAATTATAGTTGGTTTTATGTTTGATTTGGCTTTCTACATAGTCTTGGGTCCCCAGTTAGACTTCAAGATATGACCCACATTTTAAATGTTTATATTTAATGTCTAATATATTGTTGAAGGCAATGAAAGTACTCAGTATGTTCCTGTTGATTGATTTATGAGAGTCATACACTGTGGCACATTTACCTTTCAGATTTTAAAGTAAAAGGAAAATAATTTGGGTCTATTTTTAATAAGAATAATATAAATTACGGCTTATTACTTGCTAATAAATATTCTCATAATAAATTACTTGAATTCTGATGCATTTTGGAATTTTTCAGATTGTGCAGGAATCTCCATTTCTAACAATGGATCTTTTGGAATCTTGTTTTCCTTATGTTTTGCTGAGAAATGCATACCATGCTGTCTACAAGCAAAGTGTTACATCTTCTGCATAAAATACCTACTTATTGAAGACAAGCACGCATTTTTGTTGCCTCGGTTTTACATGTAAACTGTGGAGCTATTTTACCTTAAGGCCTGAAAAACAGTTTTGTGGATTATAAATTTCTTTCATATGGTTGTGTTTTCTGATCATTGGTTTCTTAATATTGTTGTACTACAGATACTTGGTTGGTTTAGGTTGCACATTCACTGAATTCACAAAAATAATTCCTATAATTTTTAGAGTATTATTTGTTTGAAAAATATACATTATCTATGTTTTTGATATTTGATAATGAAAGAAACCTTTGCTTGTTTATTTCTGAAAAAAGAATTGTATTTAGTGATTATTTTAGATAGTGATATAGCATTCATCTGTGTGTAAATTATATAGGATGAGTTCTGATCTGTACTTATGGTTCTTATTGAAAACAAAACTGGATGTGCATTTCTGTGATGTTATGAATACATTCCTACTTTATTTTGAAACATTTGCCAAACTAAATACTGTAACACTGTATAACATTAAAAATGTTAAAAGACTGCTTAGTGTTAGAAGCAGACTATGTCCCGAAATTCTGAAACAACAACATATGTTGTTGCTTGTATAAAGCCTAGTGATAATTAATTTTTAGACTAACTTCCATGGTGCCCTATTGGCATTAGCACTACCATTGTACCCTGCTGTATAATAAACAATCTTAGACATTTATCAACTGTTGATACAAATGTTAGTCCCTAACCACTTTTTATATGTTTTAAATTTTTGAAATTCAAGTGTACCTGCCATAACATAAAATAAACACTAGACTGTATCACATTTTGAACGATATCTTTAATTGGGATCCTCAGAAATTTATTTAGTTGTATGAAAGTTTCAAAGGGGGGGAAATTGGAACAACGGTAATAGCATAAACAATTAAAAAATTAAAAAATAATATGAAAGTTTTAGTTTAAAATAAGCTTTAGTTTAGAAATATCTAAGTGTAGCATTTGATACTAGGTCAGCTGTTATAAGGTTTGTGTAAATATTTGGAAAAACATTCCACATTCCAAATATTTGGAAGAAAATACTAAAATTTGAAAATAAAATTACATAACATTTTTGAAAGTTAAGAGCTAAAAGGAAACTTGTGTGACATCAGCTTGCTAATTGTATCTGTGACCAGATGGACAGAATTACTTGAAAGAATAAAATTAAAAAAGGAATGATCATGGAACTAGCGAAAATGCTGTTCAGAACTCCACCATGTCAGTTCGAGAGGAAAGACATGAAGGGTCCGGTCCGTTGGTTGGTGGTTGACATGGAGGGCAGAGCAGCTCAGTTAATTTAAAAACTGATCAGATGTTTTGCTCTTTGATTGGCATTGTAAAGACTTTCTCAACAGCTTTGTATCTGGTATATTGAGCCTCTGTTGTTTCACAGTTTCTTAGGTGTACACTGATAGCTTGTGTTAAGATAAAAGTAAGCTGCTGTGAACTTAGTAATAACCTAGGTGCCCTAGGTTATTTGAGACCTAGGTAAAAATGGCTTTTTGTTATTAAATATACAGAGAAAATAGAAATCTATATCATATATTATTTTATTTTATTTTTAAATATTTCATTTATTTTATTTTTAGAGAGAGGCGAAGGGAAGGAGAAAGAGTGGGAGAGAAACATCAATGTGTGGTTGCCTCTTATGTGTCCCCCATTGGGGACCTGGCCTGCAACCCAGGCATGTGCCCTGACCAGGAATCGAATCGATGACCCCTTGCTTCATGGGCCCGTGCTCAATCCACTGAGCTACACCAGCCAGGGCTCATATATTATTTTAAATGTCATTAAGACAGCCCTGTATGGTGTGGCTCAGTGGATTGAGTGCCAGGGTTCTATTCCCAGTCAGGGAGAATGCCTGGGTTGCGGGCAGGGTCCCCAGTAGGGGGCATGTGAGAGGCGACCACACATTGATGTTTCTCTCCCTCTCTTCCTTTCCTTCCCCACTCTGAATATGAATAAAATATTTAAAATATATATCATTAAGATTGTTCCTTGAGAGGGAATTGCTGCCCTGCCTGTCATTAATTCATTTTATCTTTATTTACTATAATCCATTTTCCTTAATAATTCATATACTTTATTTACTTCATAGACTGAGCTGTTGCAGGATCTCTCTTCACAGAGTGTCCTCTATTCGGTCAGTTTGAGACCAGTGTCTGTACTGTTATCGATGAAAAGACAGGTGAAAACTTCAGGAGCTTAGAGTGAAGTTTGTGCTGTTTCACTTATCTTTTAGCAGATTATTATATTGCATAAATGTGCAAACGTCTAACCCCCAAAAGATGGAAAATTTTCCAAAGTTCAGTGTCATAGGGCTGGGGCTCTAGTATTCATTCAGGAAAAAAGATTCTTGGGATCAGGCAAGAGAATGTTGAGTCTAGAAAAAAGTCAGAGCCTGCCTTGATGGGTCGTACCTTCCATAGTGCCTTGATGGTATTAGTGAGAATCTGATGCAGTTAAGCAAGTATCGGCTGGGTGAGATAAATTTAGTTTAAGTGAACAGTACCCCTAACTAGTCTTTGTATTTCCCCAGCTAGTAAAACAGCATCTCAGAATTAAAATGAGAGCTGCCTTCCTTTTTCTTTAGGGTCTTATTTATTTATTTTGTCTCCCTTTCTTTTGTGCAACTTATCTCTTAATTTTCCCTGCCCTCTCTTTTCCAGAGGTAATCATGGAACTTGGCACATGTGCTTCCCATGAATTCCCAGTCGGGATCCTCCTGTTGGTAATTTGTATGTTCGTAATTATTTTCTACCACTGTTCTATTCAGTCTTCAGCAAATACTTCAAGATGGCCTTGATCTAACGGTGAGCAAAGTAGGGAAGTTCCCCATTCACAGTTGCATTTGCAAAGCATGTATGAGAAGTCAAAGTATATCAATTAGTGTTTCAGTCACAAGGAACACAAGGAGCCTCATTCAGGTAGAATAGTTAGCTCTTTTCTTTTTCTGGTCTGCCACCTTCCTTGTTCTTTGCTTATCAATTCAAGTACACAAATCCAGTCTAATATTGGTCGATTATGAAGGAAATAAACAAATTTACTGACATGCTGTGACATTGTTCTGAGAGTGGGTAAAGTGTACTGTGTATCATCAGGCCTTCTAAACCAAGCCCGAGTTCTGCCAGGCAGTGAACTGTAATCTAGTTAATTTACATATAACCATGCCCACCCTTCTATTATAATGTCTTATGATTTGGAAGATTTTAGCTTTGTCATTTGTAGAGACTTTTGTGAATCAGTAATCCTTAAAGTAGTGTAGCTTCTTACATCTGTCCTTCATCTCTTTATAGCCACTTGAGCATGCACCGACATTTCATTTGATGGCTTTGGCCTGGATTTCCAAATAAACATTATGCCCTCAAAATTCTAAAGATTGCATGACATCTGTCCTTGGGAAAATAATTTGTTCAAAATGGAAATTCTAAGTGTTTTAATCTTTAGGAAAAAAATGCCTTTTTGAATTATTTCATCCTATTGATTTGACAGGAAGATTAAGTAGCATTTATTAACTCTACTTTGGTGTTATTTTCAGAGTTGACTTAAGTATATTAAACTTTCATTCTTGTATGAACCAAACTTTCTGTCCACATTGCTGTCATTAACATTTGAGATCAAGCATGCCTAACTCTGGAATGTTTCATTTCCAAGAAAAGTTTTCAGCCTGTCATTCTGACCAGAAAATAACAAAACAGGGTAAGTTAGCACTGTAAAGTCAGGAACCCAGCCATCAGGCCATTTCTCATTTCTGATTGAGTGCACTCCCTTTGACCCTTACCTGTACTAGCTTCTTTCTCAATTTCGGGGGTGAGATGGATGGACAAGTTCTTGGTGTAGGAGCATTCTGGTCAACCTCTTACATGAGGTCCACAAACCTGGGCAATGGGAGACCTAGAGACGGGCCTGAATATGCAACCATGGTGATTGGCATGTCTTTTTTTAAAAAGAGGTTGACAGTGCAAATGTTATCACAGAACATTTCCCCTTGTTCTTTAATCTACTAGGCTTCTGTGTACCAGTAAGTCTCCATCAGCACTTCTCAGGTTTCATGGTCATTTTTAGATATGTCGGTTATATGACATAGTGCTTGGAAACAAAAGGCCACCTGATGTTAAAACACACCAGCTTACCATGCATTTCAGGTTTCCTGTAAGGAGATCTACATGTCTCGGATGGTTTCCCACTTTAACAGTAAAGTTAGTGCTTTAACCAAACCAAAGACTCCTCCATAGCAAGTTACTTAATTAAACCTTTCATCACATATGCAATATATCCAGATTGAAAGGTTTAAAAACAAAATAATTTAGAATTTAAAAGTCTTCAGATCGATTTTTCATATTTGAAGAACTGTAGTTATTTGCAGCATGAAATGGGGAGAATAGTTCAAAATATATCAAGTTTTATATGATAAATATGCTTTCAACATAATGGCTGCCTCTAAGTAGAGTGAAAAATTACACTTCTCGAAAGCAATCTATACTGACTCAGTAGAGTTTACTATTTAGAAGGATCAATTGCTACTCTATTTTCATTCATTGCAAAATGATTTCAGAAACATTAAACATACAGTTGTTTTACAAAAACAAATATTGTTTGGGACTTTATAAAACTTTATAAAATATAACACTGTATTTACATTCAAGGTAGATTCACAGTGAAATAGGCAATACTTCCTTAGCAGTCTAGTCAAATTTAACGGTTTGTCTTGACCGTTCTTATGCATCATTGCTTCCATATCTTGGCCTAAGTAGATTTGTGCTCTTATCAAAGGATTTTAGTTTATTTCAAGGATTTTACAAGATTTTTCATTCTTGAAATAATGTTAAAGCAAATGAATTTATAACTACAAATGTCTTACTAAAAATAGAAAATAACGATTCTACATTAGATAAATTTCAAACCAAATTCCTAGGAATGACCTATTAATTTAAAATTTATATTTGACAATTATAATTTGGTACCCATAAAACAAAAATATTACCAAATTTTTTGGACTGTAAGACACACTGGACCATAAGATGCACCTAGGTTTTAGAGGTGGAAAATAGGGGAAAAAATTTGCAGCATAAAACATAAAGTATTTAACATAAATAACACAGGCTGCCCTCCACCCTTAGCCCCACACATGCAGCCAGCCAGGCACACTACATTCGGGCTATAAGACACACCCAAATTTGGGGGGTATGTCTTATGGTCTGAAAAATACAGTAACTATTTTATGGGAAAATAATTCATAATAGAATGAAGAACCTCTAAATCTAGTTGTTTGCAGCTGTCATATAACAAGTATTTTCTAATATGCATTCATAAACACTCATCACCTGAAAGAACACTGGTGTACTTATAATAAGGACCTTGGTATATGAAAAAGCCAGCGTATTTCCAAATCATGTTTTTGTTACGGGTGTCTTCATCGTTAGATAGAATGGTTAGAAAAAAATATAATAATATTATTAACCAATTATATTCCTTTCCCCATCCTTTGCTTTTATTTTCTCCATATAACAGGACATAAACAGAAATGTAGTACATAATCTGTTAAATAAGCACCTTTTCCCAGTTTTCCAAGAAAATAATCTAAAGCAAGAATAAGAAACCAAAAATGTATCTGCTGTATTTGCAATAGACTGTCCTTTAGAAGAGTGAGAAGGGGTGGTGGCAGCAGGGGTGAGAGGGGTGACATTGGGACCTGTTTTCTGTAGGATATATTGAGGGACATAGGTTAAAAGTGTGTCAGGTAAATTCATAGCTAGAGCAAAATTAAGAGAGCGCTCAGAGTTTTGCATTCCTCCCAAAGCTGACTTCTCAGTCACACCCAGTGGAATATTTCAAAATATGTCTTTAGTCACTGTTACCATCATCGTCATCATCATCAGATACACCATTGAAAGTAGACTTCAGTGACTGACTGTAAAGGTCTGATCTAGTGGGCTGGCATGTGGTCATGTCCCCTGTAGGAAGCAAGTCATAGCAGAAGTCACATATCTGCACAGGCTTAGAGAACTGGCCAGGAAAAAATCTCTTTTCAGAGCAGGGCCCACAGATGACAAAACCACACTTGCGGCAATGGTGTTGAGGATTAACAGGAGTGAATTTTGCTTTTGAAAGCACAAACATAAAGTTGCCTCTGAGTCAGGCAGCATGTTCATTATTGGGCGTCTCCCTACTTTTGGAGACTACGTCAATAGCACATTATGTGATTTACCCATTCTGATTTCTCAGTGGCAGTGGCATCATAAACTGCAGATGATGTAGTTGGTGTCTTGATAAGCCATCCATTCCTTAAATCTTCCTCATCTTTGAGGAAATCAGTAGTGACATTTTCCAGGGGAATAATATGCTGTTTGTTACATTTTTGCTTGTGGATGACAACATTGCCATATATTGCCAAAACTGCCTGGCTTTGGGCGTTTCTCTGCACAATTTAGTCAATATTCCAATAATAACCTGTCTGGGTTGACCAGCTGCTCTAAAAAGTTTTCTCCTATATTTATGCGTCTAGTATTGGCTTCACTGTTTGTCAAGCGATCCACTGTCTTGTTAATAGAGCAGCTGGGTGTAGATAGCAACAGCGGTGGCCACTCAGGGTGTGCGCAGCACATGCTCGAAGGTGACTCTTCAGCCCTCTCACAGGGGTGTCCAACCTTTTGGCATCTCTGGGCCACACTGGAAGAAGAGTTGTCTTGGGCCACCCATTAAATACACAAACACTAACGAAAACTGATGAGTAAAAACAAAGTTTTAAGTAAATTTACTGTTTTGTGTTGGGCTGCATTCATAGTTGTCCTGGGCCGTGGGTTGGACACCACCCCACTTTGGCCAGCTGGGCTGGCCTCCTCAGTGTGCACACATGGGTGGTTAGCACTTCTTAGTGGTTATGGCAGAAGCATGTTCACAGTGCACAAACTGACCAAATCAACAAAGGTTGAGTCTTGAAATTAATGTTTGACCAAGGCCTATATTGAAGATTACTGTCACAGGATACAACCTTCTAAAATCCTTGGAAAAGTTTTATTCAAAAACTATAATTTTCTTACCTAATTTGTATTTTAAAGATTTTTTTAAAGATTTTAGTTATTTTTAGAGAGAGGGGAAGGGAGGGAGAAAGAGGGGGAGAGAAACATCAATGTGTGGTTGCTTCTCGCATGCCCTTTGCTGGGGACCTGGCCGGCAACCCAGGCATGTGCCCTGACTGGGAATCGAACCAGTGACCCTTTGGTTCACAGGTGGTGCTCAATCCACTGAGCCACACCAGCCAGGGCTGTATTTTAAAGTTTTGATGTAGTTCAGAGTCATTCATTTCTAGGCATTACCTCATTTAACCAATACAACCAAATTGCTTAATAGGGAATATTTTCTCGATTTTCATAAATGAATGAGGACAGAGTAACAAAATTACTGAGTTACAGTACTGAAATTAAAATCTACATCTGTTGGATTTCTAGCCCATATTTCTTTTACTGTGTCATGCTGTTTCCCAAAACACTGAAAAAGCATTTCTTCAGTAAATGACAATGAGCTTAGAGGTACCTGATCTAGTTCAACCTACTCAAGGGTTAAGTAATTTAAAGAAAGTCATAGAGAAAAAACTGTTATGGGGACTAGAATACTATCCCCTTCATTCTTTTTTTAAAATATATTTTATTGATTATGCCAGTATAATTGTTCCATTCCCCCCCTTCATTCCCCTCCAC
>PVKM010000119.1:109308-144839 GCA_004027735.1 Carollia perspicillata | reverse complement strand
GCCAGGGCACATGCTTGGGTTGTGGGCCAGGTCCCCTGTGGGGGGCATGCGAAAGGCAAACACGCATTGATGTTTCCCTGTCTTTTTCCCTCCTTTCCTCTCTCTCTAAAAATAAATAAATAAAAATAAATAAATGAAATATTCAAAAATAAACAAAAAGCATTCATATAGAGTGACCTTATTAAGATTATAGGAAAGATAGAGGGTATTTGTAGTGGAAACTGTAGTGTTCCACCGAGATCCCCTCTTCAGGGCAATGCACCTTTTCCTGAGTCATTGGGGTTGTTAGTTCCTGACAGCTGACATTTTCCTGGCTAGCAATTGCCTTTGCCTTCAGGGATCTGCCTCACACTGGTTAGGCACTCTCTCTGTAGGTGGCCCTCAGCTAGTGACTCACTACCGTAGAAATACAATCTTGGCATCCTTGCATTAAGTTGGGACAACTGGGAAGGACCATTCCAGCTTCAGAGCTTCATGTGAGATAGGCTGAAGCTTTGGTTGCAGCTTCATCCTGGGTCAGTGTCTCCCTCTGTCCAATCTTGGTTTTGTTAGTTCTTTACAGGTGATTTGCCAAGAGAATTTCTCCACCATCCTCCTGCACACAGCTATTCATCTCCTTTGAGTACCGAAACAGATTATTTGTTTAGTTTCAAAGTTCATGCTCCCACCTAAATACATCAGCTGTTTCCTTTCATGCTCCCAATCAGAGAGTGGTGGTATCACAAGAATTCTTCCTAAACTTCTCACTCTATAATCTTCTGACCCATTGTCATGAGCATAGAGATGTGGGAAGGAAAAACTGGGAGATGCTAAGTCAGAATGCATGAGAGTAGATCCTTGTAAAGTTGTGATTTATAACAAGAAATACATATATTTGGTTTTTGTCCACATTCCCGGCACAGAGCTCATAAAACCACTTGAATTTCCTAAGTGGTATGAGCTATAAAAGTGCCTTTTGTTAGTGATAACAAGCCCCTTTCAACTACACCTGAGTTTATGTGATTGGGGTGACTTTTGGAAAGCCCCTAAAGGTGGGGGCTGGTTGCCAATGAGGCCAACTCTGTGATTACAGGGTTGGGATGTTCAGGACCAGCCTTCAACCTCTGGGGAGGGGAGAGGGGCTAGAGGTTGAATAATCACCAGTGGCCAATGATTTAATCATTTGTGCCTTCTAATGAACCCTCCATAGAAATGCAAAGGGGAGGGGCTTTGGGAGCTTCTGGGTTGGTGAGCAGGTGGAAGTACCAGGAAGGTGGTGTGCCAGAGAGGGCATGGAAAAACTCCATGTCCCTTTCACTCACTATACTAGGCCCTAGGCATTTCTTTCATCTGGCTGTTCTTTGGTTGTATCTTTTTACAATAAACTGGTAATCTGGTAAGTAAACTATTAACCTAAATTCTGCAAGCTACTCTAGCAAATAAATCAAGCACAAGGAAGAAGCCATGGGAACCTCCAATGTATAGCTAGTTAATCAGAAGCAAGGTCACAAACTGGACTTGCAGTTGGTATCTGAAGTCTGGAGGGAAGGGGTAGTCCTGCAGGACTGAGCCCTTCACCTATGGGATCTGACGCTATCGTCAGGTAGATAGTGTCGTTGACTAGAACTTAGTCATAGGACTATATGTAACTTCATATGCTCAATCCCATATGGATTCTGGTGGACCAGTAGCAGATTCCACCACAATAGTGTACGTAAAACCTTTTGGAGATCCTTATTTTCCTTAACATTATATACAACATTTCCCATGTGTCTTTATAGTCTTGATTATTGTGGTAGATTTTATCATTGTTGAGTATCTTTGCTACCCCTTTCCTCCAGAGCCAAGTCTATAGGGCCATTTCCTTGTGGGTCCCCCTATAGGAGCAGTATCTGCCTCATTGATATCAGGCATGGTCATATTGCTTGCTTTAGCCAGTGGAATTTGAACAGAAATGATATATCCCACATCTGAGCCTAAGCTTTAAGAGTTATTGTGTAATTCTATCCTTGTTCTTTTTCTACTTCCTGGAGACCAACAAGGGACTGGTACTCCCAACAGGGTCCTTGGATGAAGCATAGCTGCAGCTAACCTACAGAGGATAGGTAACTGAGTGAGAAATAAACCTGTGATAAATCAGAAATTTGGGGATCAGCTGTTACTATGACATAATCTAGCAAAAGCTGACTGATACAATCATTATAATGGTGCATATTATTCCATTATGCTATGTACCCTGAATTTTTTAGTCCATTCTGCCAATAATGAACATTTGGTGGTCTCCCATTTTTTAGCTAATGTAAATAATGCTGAAATGGACATCTACGTGCTAATTTTTGTTTAAATTATTTCCCTAAACTACAGTTTTAAGGGTTGAAAAGTGGGTCAACATGTATGATCATCATTATTGCTCTTATTCCCCAAAGGGGTGTGTTGTCTATATATTAAGTGAAATTCTACCACAGAAACCACTCTAGTACCTTTAAGAGAGGGAGAATAAAACAGGCTATTGTTGTTCAAAGTAATGGAGAAGCTGAGAAGTCAGTGGTGAAATAACTCAGAGATTGGCAACAGCAGAAAGATGCTCTTGCCCCTTGGGTTGGAGGGACACTTGGATGAGAAACCAGGGCCATCCAAAGGGAACTAGAACCATGAATGGGTCTGCCGAGTCAGAACTGTCTAGTTACTAGCTAGGACCATCAAGGGAGATTTAGTCTGGCAAAAGCTGGATCCATGGAAGACATGCTGTTAAGAAGCAGAAAGAGAGAGGGAGAAGGGTACTTTGAACTCTTTCTTCATCTTGCTCTCTAATCTTCTGTAAGTACTGTCTGTCCATTGGGCAAAACTACCCAGAGGCCAGAGAACAAAGGAACCTGGAAAATTTAGTTTCCTATGATACAGAACAGACCCAGAGAAGGGCAGTGGGGTATCTGAGAACCAACTGGACAGTAATGAATGAGTAAATCACTTTACCAGTCTTACCAGCATTGTGTGTTATCATTATAAATGTTCTTTTGTAACACTGGCTGATGTGGCTCAGTGGATTGAGTGCCAGCCTGTGAACCAAAGGGTCGCTGGTTTGATTCCCAGTCAGGGCACGTGCCAGGGTTGTGGGCTGGGTCCCCGGTTGGGGGCGTGTAAGGGGCAACCACACATTAATGTTTCTCTCCCTCTCTCTTTCTCCCTCCCTTCCCCTCTCTCTAAAAATAAACAAATAAAATCATTTTTAAAAAAGTGTTCTTTTGTCATGGGAAGCAATACCATTTAGTAGCTGAGAATAGTGACTCTGAAGTCAGACACCCCTAGGTTTGAAATCCTGCTCTGAGCACTCTTAATTATGTGATCTTCGGTGATTTGCTTAATTTCTTCAAGTCTCAGTTTCTTGTATATAAAATGTTGTGAAGACTAAATGATGTAAAACACTTAGCAAAGTGCCTAGCATGAAATAGGTCCTCAATAAGCATTAGCTAATACAATTATTAGATATAACATAAAATCTTTAGTTTAGTTTTCACTCCTTTGATGTCTGCATAGGATAAATGTTTTCCAAGTAATTTCTCCTTCACCATACGTATTTCCTAAGGAATTAATTGATTGTCTATTCTATTAACTACAGGTTTTAGGTATCTTTCTTATACATTTGAATAATTTGTTAATGTGGTGTAGTTATTAATCCTTTGTCTATCACATTTTACATTTCACATTGTTCAAAGCTAAAGAAGTTGTCCTTTTTTATTTATCAAGACTTACAACACTTAATATCGTAAATCTTTTTTTTTGTTTTGCTACATTCTTTTTTTAAAATTTTATTTATTTATCTTTAGAGAGGAAGGGAAGGAGAGAGGGAGAGAAATATCAATGTATGGTTGCCTCTCATACATCCCCTGCTGGGACCTGGCCTGCAACTCAGGCATGTGCCCTGACTGGGAATCGAACCCAGATCCTTTGGTTCACAGGCCCATGCTCAATCCACTGAGCTACACCAACCAGGGCTAGAAGTTGTCCTTCTTATACAAAGCTGAAAAATACTCTCTTTTCATGGTGTCTAGAATTAGACTATGATAATTACTTACTAAGCTATGACTATGTATAAAAGATACATAAAATCTCTCC
This sequence comes from Carollia perspicillata, assembly GCA_004027735.1. Lineage (NCBI taxonomy): Eukaryota > Metazoa > Chordata > Mammalia > Chiroptera > Phyllostomidae > Carollia > Carollia perspicillata. The sequence continues at coordinate 140,747 of PVKM010000119.1, read as the reverse complement.
TATGAAAGTCTAGGATAGTATGGTGCTCTATAGTGTCAGAAAGCCAGGCTCCTTCTATTTTGTTCTGCCATCCATGGAACGCTTCTGTGGTTTATTGATTCCAGATGGCTCTCTATATCCTTACTAGTGGGAAGGAGGGAAGGAAGGACGTGTGCCTTCTCTTTAAGGACATAACCTGGAAGTTGCACACATTACTCCCTCTCATGTGCCATTGGACAGAACTTAGTTCCATCTACTTATAAGGGAAAGTAGGAAATAAAGTTTTGATTTTAGGTGGACACATACTCAGCTCATAATTCTATTATGATAAAAGAAGGGGCAAACAGACACTGAGAGAAAACTATTACCCTTTGCCATTCTCCTGTTCTGGCCGCACAAACATCTATGCATGCCCTCCTCCCCACACACTACCTCTTGCCTGGGAAAGAACTCCTAAGGAAGGGAGAGAATTTGCCACCCCCAAAATATGCCTCTTTGGCCTATTGATGCTCTTAAGCTGCTTATTTTTAAGAAATAGCAGACAAGAGAAGAAGCTCTGCAACTGAGTGGAGTACCGGTTACCCTTTTGTTAGGAGATATTTACATTTATAAGGGAAATCTCAATTTGTAAAGGGGTCTCCTTCCTTTACTAGGAAGAGGAGGATGGCTAAATTTCTAGAAGCTCATATTAAGAGAAGGCAAGGATTTAAATCGCATAACAAGTTTACTGTGCTTTCCTGATAACCTGCGTAACTGGCTTCCCCCCCACACATACGTCTTCTTTTGTCTTTAGCTGAACGTAATTAAGTTTGATGGCTGGGACCATTTGGGAGAGTTTTCCTGGGTATCTCCCATGTCTACAGGAGGTATACACATAATTAAATTTTTGTTTTTTTTCCTGTTAATCTGTCTTTTATTATGGGTGGTGGGGAGGTCTCAGCCAAGAATCTAAAAAGGCCGAGGGAAAATTATTTTTCCTCTTATACTACATACATGTCAAAGTCCAGAATCTCTGAATGATGTCAGGTTTAGATATGTCTCCTTGTTTAGATATGTCTCCTTGTTTTCCTGCAGTCTATAAAAAACAAGACAAGTGAGGTGCCTCATCCACAACATAATGGTGTAGGGAGATAGAGGTGAAAAGAAATGCTGATACTGAAAAGAGAGAATTGGAACTATTCAACAGTCCTCAGTTCATGGCAATTATTGAGTCCTACTGGCTTGGAAATGCAAAAGCTCCGTGTGCTAGAATTGGACTAACCTCCTCAGTTAGCTCACCAGACAGCCCTGAGCTCTGCTCTCTTAAAGGTACCCCTTGTCCATTGTCCTCTATGGCCCTAGTCGTCTCTGCCCTCTGGAAGGTTCATTTCCATAGATTATGGTGGCCACATATCTGCAGTGGGCCTTTCCTGGGGATTGCTTGGCTTTCACAGCTGGTTCCCGGTTGAGCATTTTGGGCACCTTAACAGTGCTTGGTGGTGAAGGGGAGCAGAATTTGCCACCCTGACATATGCCTCCATGAAAAAAAGGTTATGTTGAGCTAAATATGTTCAAGAAACAGCAGATACTGGAGAAGCTCTGAAAACCAAGTAGAAGTTATCCTTTTCTAAGAGATATTTACATCTGTGAGGGAAATCTCCACTTGTAAGGCTGTCTCTCTCTGTATAGTGGAAAGAGAAGGATGACTCTAAATGTCTAGAAACTCTTGTCAATGGAGAAAACAATGACTTCAGTCTACACAACAACCTTACCTTACTTTGCTGTGCTTTGCCTGATAGCCTCCCATTACTGACTCCCCACCCTCAATTCTTCCTTGTCTGCAGCTGGAAGTGGTATTTGAGGTGGTGGCTTGGACAATTCAGGAAGTTGCCCAGTTTTCCTGGGTCTCTCCCTTGAATGCAGGAGGTATACATGTTAATAAACTCCTCTTTGTTTTTCTCCTGCTAGTCTGTCTTGTATTATGGAGTGGGGTGGAGGTCTCAGGTAAGAACCTAGAAATGTAGAGGGGGAATTATTTTTTCTTCTTTACAGAGGCTGTAATCATCATTGGTATTTGCATGCCAAGTTTTTAGTTTCTGAGGCTTTCACATTCCCTCTAACATTTAATAGGCTTCTGGTCTATTTGCTGCATTTCAGTTACACGTAGAAGTAACCTTGCCCTGGCTGGTATTGCTCAGTGGAGTACCGGCCTGCGAACCAAAGGGTTGCTGTTTCGATTCCCAGTCTGGGCGCATACCTGGGTTGCAGGCCAGCCAGGTCCCCAGTAGGGGGTCCATGTGAGGCAACCACACATTGGTGTTTCTCTCCCTCTTTTCCTCCCTTCTCCTCTCTAAAAAAAATTAAGTAAGTAAAAATAGTTAAAAAAATAAAAAAGAAGTAACTATCGTGCAGGGTCAGTGGCTAGGCAGTGTGAGTCTCTCTTGGCCATGAACTCCTGTGGAGGAAGGAAGCAGGAAACAGCAGGGCCCAGGGGTGCAGAAGGGCTCATAGAACCTAAGAACCTGACCAAGCTCTGCACCATAGTCCCTGAAGCTGGGGCTTCCCATGGGGGCCAATAGCTTTGTATCCCTAGGCACCCTCCTGCAGCTGCCCTGGTATCAAAAATTTTCAGTGAAAGATGTGCAGCGCATGGTAGGCAACAATGACAAGCAGCAGTTTGCCCTGCAGCGGGCGACCCCAGCTCTGGCCCTCTCATCCAGGCCAATCAAAATCACTCCCTGTGTAGGAGGCCACTTAAGGAGTCAAATCCAGGGAAAAGACACACCCTTGGGTGGAGACCTAAGAAGTTAACGAAGGTTGCATGTTACAGCATGTAGCCCTTCTGCACCTGTGCGAATCACAGCCAGCTCACCAAAAGAAGGACCTGAGGAACAAAGAAATCCATTCTGTGCCTGTGCAAGCCAGTGCCAGCCCGCTGGTGAGGGAAACCCAAAGAACAAAGGGATCTTCCTTGTACCCACGTGAGTCAAGTGCCAGCCCAACAAAGGGGGAGGAGGAAGCGTGTGACTATATAGGGCAGACCCCAGCTGTAAATCGGGGTGCCATATTCTCTGTCTAGTGTGCATTGCTTCAGTGTACTAAGCTGTCCCACTATGTCTTGAATAAACTCCTTTCCTTCCAAATGCACTTCACCTTCTCTGTTGATTTCAGCTCCTTCCTTTATTCCTTTATTCCTGTCCTGGAAGGAACAAGAACCCTCCAGCTGGTAACACCTGCACGTAACTGAGTTAGAGCTGATACCCCTGGAAACCCCGCGGGCACTGTCCGTGATATTCATCCACGGCACAAGCTGGCAGCACTGACCATCCATCTTGCTCAAGGGCTTGTCCTGCTGGGGAAGAATACATATCAATCTGGCTCCAGGACTGCCCAGGAGCGCTGGTGTCGTCACTGACATGCGGCCAAATTGTGAAGCAGCCATGCTCATCAACAGGCCCCTGATCCCCCCTTCCGCTCTGCCAGTGGGGTGATCCTGACTGCAGGGAATACTGGTAGCTTCCTGCTTCCCAAGGACTTCAAGGAGGTCCTACAGAGACCCTCTCCTCTACTGGTAACCAAGAGACCAAGTGTCAGAATGGCCCCAAGCACAGCTCCAGAGGAAGAAGGATGATCCAACAATAAGATATTCTTGTTTAATGTAAAAAGATGACAAAAGCTCTATTTTGAAAAAAAGAAGAAGAAGAAGTAACTGTAGCCCACAATCTTTCAGGCATAGTCTCTTGCTTTTTCCACTGTTCTCTGTGCTGACTCATCTTCCTATCATTCAACTTGCCAGTTGCTTCCTGAAGCTCTTCTTAATAGGTTTGGGTGGGAGATTGACATTCTTAATATGCCCTTTACCTCGACTCTGGCTCTCACTTACTGGTCAAGAAGGAAGGTGCTTGCAGAGCCCAATGTTATCTCTTACCAAGTTTCTCTTTTTTGTAGCCTCTTTAAACTGCTTCACTGAGGAGTTGCAGAAAGCAGTTGGCTTTCGCAGTTGTGTGGGGCTCTGAAATCTCAGGCCGCAGATAAAAATGACTTTTGATAGAGCTATGTTCTCTTCCATTTTTGGTTTCTGTCTAGATGGTTCTGACTGGGGTCCATCCCTCTGTAGGATGCTGCTAAAAGTAGCAAGAACCAGCAGACACTGCTCAATGTTATAAATCTGTCTTATTCACCCCAATGCTATTGCTTTCAATGCCCGTGAGCTGCTTTCCAAGATCTCACCTACCTTTATGAATGCTGTGCCTAGCTACAATTTCTATTTCCTTAGAAGAAACAGAAAATAGATGTTGGGGGAGAGTTAGCACTCTGTGCTACAAATGCCTATTGATTCAGATAGGATCTTCATTCCACTCCATAAAATGAAGTGGAATAAAATGAATCAGCAACTTGTAGGAGGTATGGGGCCAGCACAATAGAAAACTGGCACCCTCCGATTAGTATCAAAGGACTCACTTTGAAAAAGGAAACCCAGACAGGCCACCCCTCCCCCAACGATTGCAGCTAAACTTTTGCTAGTTTTGATATGATTGGTATAAATGTTTAAAGATTATCTCGTAACTAGCGATGAAGCTGACTTTCTGGGCCCTGTCAAAAAACTTGATTTTGAATAGTAAAAGAACTAACTACACAGTGACTTTTAAAACTGTAAGGACGAGAAAACCCATGCATGCACTGTTATAATTTTTCAATATGATAGATTGCTGAAGTTACTCCTAAAATTCTTTATTTTGTTGTAGATATATTTATTGCGGATTTGGGGCTTGTTATATATTATCAATACCTCCTTATGTTTCCTCCCTTTTTACATTGTAAAATAAACCTTTAAAGGGAATGAAAAATTAATGACTGTCACAAAGAGATTTTTCTTTCCCTTCTTACCATGCTCATTTTTTAAACTGTGTGTCATTTTCTTGATCTTCATTTCATCTGATAAACTCCACATTACTTCATCTCTAGCACTAAAAATTCCTTCATTAGTTTGCACTGTCAAAATATGAATTAAATACTGGCTTTATTTGAGAATGGAGACAGTGACCATTTTTAATAGGAGTTCTGGAACAAAGCCAGCAGACTTGGAGAAGTTTATATCATTGTAGTTATTTATACTGGTATGAAACCTAAGGGACTTTTAGTCTGTTTTGTTCGCTGCTGTATGCCTGGTACCTAGAACTGTACTTAGTCGACACTGAGATATTTATTGGGTTAATGTATTAACGGATTTTTTTCTTTTAAATAAACCTAAATTCCACTGGAAAATATTTAATCAAAGTAGTAGCAAGAGGTTTGGATCTTTTTGATTCTAATAAGGAGAAGGCATGATGGGATTATATAATTTAGATTACTTAAATTTGTGAAAGCAATGCAGACTGGGTGAAAAGACATTTAACCTTGTTTTACATCTTCAAATATTCGTCCCAGGAGACAGGAGGAGGGGCACACGCTGTGGGAACACAGTTATGTGACACAGTGTCTCCGACGTGTGTCTCAGTGAGAACACCCTGGTCCAAACGACAAGCAACATTAATATTCAAATCAGCATTTCCAATTGTTCTTCATATAGTCTCATGGTCTCATAACAAATCTGAGAAATGTTTTATATTACTCTTCTCATTTTATAAATGTGGAAATTGAGCTTCAGAGAGGTGAGTAATTTGCTGAAGCCCCACAGCTGGCGATTGATAGCCAAGACCTGAAGGTCTTTGGTAGTTAAGATCACATTGGATAAGAAGTCATGTTTTTTTCCCATTGGCATTCAGCTACTCTGGGGTTCTTTCTCTGCCCTTCACCCTACTTCTGCAGCACGTATCCCTTTCTTCTGGTTAAGTAGATAGTACTAGTGTTGCAATGTCATTATGTGCCCTGACTTAATAAGGAGCTCCTTTTCTTTTCTGTTGTTCAAACTGATGCATCACATTTGCTGGGTCTTCAAGAAGGAAATAATGATAACTGGAATGAAAGTCCCAGGATTCTTCGCAAGCAACCTGCCATGTTATTTTTTTAAAAGAAGATTTATTTATTTATTTGTTTGTTTATTTGGTTTTAATTTATTCATTAGAGAGCGGAAGGGAGAGAGAAAGAGAGGGAGAGAAACATCAATGTGTGGTTGCCTCTCACACGCCCCCTACTGGGGACCTCGTCCTCAACCCAGGCATGTGCCCTAACCAGGAATTGAACTGACAACCCTCTGATTCGCAGGCTGGTACTCAATCCACTGTGCCATACCAGCCAGGGCACAACTGGCCATTTTAAGATTTCTGGGAGAGCTATTTATTATGAAGACTCTATTATGGGCCAAGGGTGTTGTATCCCCCACCTCCAGTTCATGTGTTGAAGGCATAACCCCTGTTGTGGTGGTATTTGGAGTAGGGTGATTAGGGTTAGAAGAGGCCATGAAGGTGGGGACTTCAGGATGGGATTAATGGCTTTATAGGAACAGGGAGATTTCTCTCTTTCTCTCTCTCTCTCTGTCTGTCCACTCACATGCACTGAAGAAAGGCAATTATGAGGATATAGTGAGAAGCTGTCTCTCTGCAATCAAAGAAGAGGCTCCTCACCAGGAGCTGAATTGCCCAGCACCTTGATTTCTCATCGTTCAGAACTATGAGCAAATAAATTTGTGCTGTTTAAAGCACCTAGTCAGTGGTGTTTTGCTTTAGCAGCCCAAGCAGACCAATGTACCCTCTGTAGTGCTTTGGACCCCAAAACTCTATGTGGACACCTCAGATCAGGTGACTCAGACTGGGTCACTAGTGAGGAGTGAGCGCTGTGTTCGCCCAGACTGGAAACTGGCCTAAATGGCCTTTCCCATGTGTTCTTTACCCTGAGTCTGAAACTGGTTTCTGCTCAAGCTTCCAACAGAATGCAACTGGAGGTAGGGAGCTTCTTCCTAGCTGAGGGGTAAGTGAGCAAAAGAAGGAATGTGGCCTATTTGCCATTACCAGTCAGCAAAAGAAGTCAAAAGAAAGAATCTCAAAAAAGATAATCCAAAGGAAGAGAATTCATGCACAGGGAATCTCTTTGCGTGGCTTGTACAAGTCATTTAACTTCCCAGCTAATCATGGACGCTGAGGCCATTGATTTCAGACCTTTCTTTTTTTGGAAAATAGGTGTGTAGTGCTGTAACTTTTCCTCTAAGCATGGCCTGAGGTGCATTCCACAAGTTATAATGTCATATTTCATTTCCGTGCAGTTCAAAATGCTTTCTTACTTCTCAGCCCTGGCTGGTGTGGCTCAGTGGATTGAGCACCAGTCTGCAAATTGAAAGGTCACCAGTTCGATTCTTTGTCAAGGTACATGCCAGGGTTGCAGGCCAGATCCCCAGTTGGGGGTGCATAAGAGGCAACCAATCCATTTTCTCTCACACATCAATTTTTCTCTCCCTCTTTTTCTCCCTTCTCTCTCTGAAAATAAGTAAATGAAATCTTAAAAAAAAAGAAATAGAACTGGAGTATGAGACATGGGCTAGACATCACACAACTTTAGTTGAGTGGCACCCTGTGGATCTTATATGTGAACGATACTTCCCAGAATTGTGTTAAGTTATGGCTTTTGCTAGAGGATCCATTTGGAGGAAAGAATTATAGTCACGTGTATAAAGGCTGTGAGGGGTTTGTTCTAAGTGTACACAAGGCCAAGGCAAACTGTCCCAATGCACATTCTCTCTACTCTTAGGTTCTTGATTAAAACCCCCAGTAATAAAAGACAGATTAACAAGAGAAAAGCAAACAGAAGTTTAATAACATATATACCTCATGTACACATAGGAGAGACTCTGGAAAACTGAGTAACATGCCAAAATGGCACATGTCACCACCTTAAATACCATCCCCGGCTGAAAACGAGAAAGGGATGGGTGGGTGGGGAGGCAGTTATGGAAGTTTCTCAGGCAAAGCACAGTAAATAAAGGGCAGATTGTTATGTTGGTTTCTAGGTTTTGAGTCATTGACCTCTCCCAAGTACAGAGAGGGAGATGCCCCTACAAAAGATTTCCCTTTTACGTGCACATGTGTCTTATGCCCTGGCTGGTTTTGCTCAGTGGATTGAGTGCCAGCGTGCGAACTGAAAGGTCACTGGTTCGATTCCCAGTCAGGGCACATGTCTGGGTTGCGGGCCAGGTCTCCAATAGGCAGCGTTCTAGAGGTGACCAATCAATGTACCCCTCTCTTTCTCCCTCCCTTCCCCGCATTCTAATAAACAAATAAATAAAATCTTTAAAAAATAATAAATGTACTTGTCTTACAAAAGAACAACTTCTATTTTCAGAGATTCTCTTGTGTCTGAAGCCTCTCAAAAATAATCAGCCCCAAATCATCAAATAATCAACATAATCGATAAGCCAGATTTTGGGGGGGCATATTCTGCTACTATTCACCCATGAGTCCAGAAAGATTGTCCAGTGGAGGGAGTTGTATATGCCGGGCAAAGTACTGAAGAGGAGAGGAATAAACAGAAAAGACACAGAAACCCTCTTAGGCATCCCTTTGATGCCTGTGGCTGAATACAAAGCCATGCACGTGCAAGGGTTAAATACACAGTGTGCCCTGAAGTCATGAAGACCTCTGAAAATGATTTATAAAACCTAATGCTTATGAAACATGCTATTTCATGGGTAAACAAATACGTTCTGCTTAAGAATGTTGGTAATCACATATTTTTAAAATGATAGTTTTAAAGGCTAACTGGGTATATAGACTGTCTAAAGGTTACCTCACTCAATATCAGGATTCTTGAATTTATTTTGTGAACATCCCCAAGCAATCTAAAGCCTGATATTTTCTGAGTTGTGGATTGAACGTACGAATTCTCCTCACTCAGCCCTGGTAAGAAGCACTTTTGAATTCATTTCCCTGACATGAGATTGCTCTCCCCAAAGCAATTTTGGAGGGAACATTAAGTGCTATAGAACTGGAATTGGAAAAGTGGGCCCTAGAAAATGTTTTTAATCAGGGCTGTGTGGGCGCCCATGTAATCACTATGTAATAGAAGATGTTAAAGTCCCTGGCCAGGTTGCTCATTGGTTAGAGTGTCGTCCAGATAAGCCAAGGATGCAGGTTCGATATCCAGTCAGTTGCACATACAAGAAGCAACCAGTGAATGCATAAATAAGTGGAACAACAAATCAATGTTTCTCTCTCTCTGTAGGAAAAAAAATCAATAAAGAAAGAAAGAAAGTGTTAAAGGAATAATGGCTGCTTTAAGGCAGTTAGTGACTAAGAAGTTCGTTTAAACTGAGTCCTTTCTTCTGTGGCTTCCTATTTTGGAACTGTTTGGCCCAAAATGAACTCAATATTTCTCTTTGGTAGCAGTTCTGTAGCCCACCCTTACCACCTGCCCCTAACGCCCTCATCTTTTCAACTATAAATGGAAATTCACATGTTTTGGTTTCGTCCTTACAAGTTATAGTGGTCTCTGACAATTCTCTTTTCATTTGAAAAACGCCGGAGTGGTGCTATGTATTTTCAGTCACATTCTCTCTGGTATCAAATGTCACAGCTGGGTTGCCGAAAGGATTTTTTTTTTTTGCATTATAATAGCATTTCCTTCAGACCTCCAGGGGCCTCTATCTCTAAAATCACTTGTCTGCAGTAACTTCAGGGAGAATAACTTGACCTTTTTAAAAGTAAACTTTCCAACTGAATATCTCCCTCTGGATCTAGGTTCAGATGGTTCTGTGTGTGTGTGCCTGTTATGTTACTTGAGCTTTTAGGTTAATGTAGATTCTGACTTTTAAAGTGATATACAGTGTCTTTGATTTCCCAAACAGAGAGATCTTTCGCTGATAGTGATGATGAGTAAACTGTTAAGTATTGCGGCGGGAAGGTTTATTGAGGGTGACAAGGAGAAAATTCTGAGTTGTCCTAAGTTAAATTACAGCAGGCCGGAGGATGGAAGGAAGAGACAAAAAGGGGTTCATCAGTTAACGGCAGTGCAAAACCAACAAAAGACTGCTCCCCCTCCTTAGTGTATGGCGGAATTATTAAATTAACTCCCAGGTGGCTACTTCCGAGATGATCTAAAAAGAGAGAAGAGTCTGGAACCATTGAACCCCAACAGCCTCTGCTTTTGTTTACACTCGAGCTTTAGGGACTCTACTGCATCTATCCCAGAACTAACCCTGCTTCACTGTCTCCCACCCCTTTGTCTACAGCTAACTTGCAAGAGGGCTTATGTATTTCTCCTGCTACTTGATATATGGAATCTGGGTGCAAAACTCCAGGACCAAGGACCTGTTGTCTTTTCTACCTATCCATGCTGCTGGAGGTTTAGACCCCAGGCCCTAAGACTCTGGTCCTTTTTTCCTTTTTTTTTTTTTTTTTTGCTAGCAATAATCTCATAAACCCTTTCTTTTAAAAAGACTTCCAGCTGTGGAAGTGTTGCGGAAAAACGGACTCTGACACGACGTGGGGTCAATGGAGTGAGCGCTTTATTAACGCATGCGGACCCAGAGGAGGCAGCCTCCAAATTCTGGGCCCCGAGGAGGGGTCAGGCAGGTGGTTAAATACCTTTGTAACAAAGTGGGGAGAGGAGGGCACAAGCAGGGAGCAGGAGAGTGGGAGCCAAGGACACAGAAGCAGAGGGCGGGAATTGTCCGGGGCCCAGGACAAAGAGATAGTAAGAGATTAACTGAGTCCGAGACAGAGAGTCAGCTAGTGAACAGGTGGTCGTCTGGAGCCTGGGGGCCAGCAGGGAGTTATCAGAGGTCCAGAACAGAGTGCCAGCTTTAACTTCTATTATATTTTAACTTCTATTACAGAAGTCCATTTTTTTTTGTTCAACAAGGGCATAATGCCTGTTCTTCCTACTCCTATTTCAGAAGGTTAGTCAGTACTTCGTGCTCCTTCCCTAATTTATATTGTGCAAGGTGGGGCCAAAGTAAGTTTAGTTGTGAGTACACCAAACAGAGTTTATTCTTCTACTATTTTCCATAGGAACAATCCCTGTATTTGGAGGCAGAAATAAGGTGACCAACTGTCCCAGTTTGCCCAGGCCTTGGGGAAGGGGAGTTCCTGGCATGTGGCCCTTTCAATACAAAAACCGGACAAAGTCTTGGGCAAACCAAGACAAGTTGGTCACCCTACGCAGAAGTCATGTACAAAAACCTACCATCCTGGAATTTTTCTAAATCCTCAGTTCACTGAAGAAAAATGCCCCTCAGGACAAATGGAAAGCAGGATACTATATTAATGTAAACTTTTAGTTTGAAATACAACATATAAGGCACAAATCATAGGTATATATACCTCTACAAAATTTCACCAAATGAACACACATATGTAACTAGTATCCATATCAAGAAAGAGGTATTTCCAGAATTCCAGAAGCTTCCTTCTGTATCCTTTTAGTCATGCCCTGCTTGAATAACCTGAAAGAGGAAAATTAATTTTCCCTCTACCATCCTGAGCTCTTGGCTGATACCCCCTTTAATAAAGGACAAATTAACAGGGGAAAACAAGAAACAAGTTTAATAACATGTATATCTCCTGTGTATATGGGAGATAGCCAGGAGACCTGAATAAAACTCTCTGAAATGGCCCAAGATATCACCTTAAATACTATCTTCAGCTAAAAACAAAATTAAAATGTTGGGGTAGGGAGGCCAATTAGGGGAGATTTTCAGGAAACACAGAGATTGTTATGGACATTTAAGCCCACACCTTCCCTATTGATAAGAGTTTCTTGTGATTTACAGTTATCCTCCTCTTCCTCATAGAGATGGGGGGGGCCGCCTTACAAATGGAGATTAACATTACGAATGTAAATTTCCTTCACATAAGGGTAAATAAAGTCTACTCTGTTTTTAGAGCTTCTCTTAGGCCTGCTTTTCCTCAAAAACATGCTACCTCAAAATAATCCTTATGCCAAAGAGGTGTATTTTGAAGTGTCCATATTCTGTTACTCCTCACTATTATTCTTACTTAAAATATTTCTGATTAGTTTTACCCGGTTTTAACATTTATGTCAATCCAGCCATATAGTGTGTACTCTTGTTTGTAGGTTCTTTCATTGCACATTAAGTTTCTGAGATTCATTCATGTTGTTGTGTGTCATTTAGTTTGTTCATTCTCGTTGCTGTGTACCACCATATACTTATCCATGCTGCTTTTTATTGATATTTGGGTTATTTCCAGTTTGGATATTTAATGAACAGTGTTACTACAAATACCTTTTTTTAAAAAAAGATTTTATTTATTTTTAGAGAAAGGAAGAAAGAGAGGGAGGGAGAAAGAGAGGGAGAGAAACATCAATGTGTGGTTGCCTCTTGTGCACCCCCTACTGGGGGCGTGGCCCACAAGCCAGGCATGTGCCCTGACTGGGAATCGAACTGGCAACCCTTCCCTTTGGTTTACAGGCTGGCATTCAATCCACTGAGCCACACCAGCCAAGGCTCTACTATGAATACTTTTTTTAAAAAAAAGATTTTGTTTATTCATTTCCAGAGAGAAGGAAGGGAGAGAGAAAGAGAGGGAGAGAAACATCAATGTATGGTTGCCTCTCATGTGGCCCCCACTGGAGACCTGGCCTGCAACCCAGGCATGTGCCCTGACTGGGAATCAAACCGGCAACCCCTTGGTTAGCAGCCCACACTCAATCCACTGAGCCACACCATCCAGGGCTACTATGAATACTTTTGATGGTAGGGATATACAGGGGGCAGTGATTTGACAGAATCTCAGGGAGGCAGCAACACTCCAAGAGATTGGCGCCTAATGGACATAGACACTAGCCATGGGAATCCTCACTGCTGCACATTCTCTGACCCACCTATGCAGGGTACAAAAGCAGGAGTATTACCGTGCTCCAAGGAAAACCGTCTTTGACAACGGAACAACTAGGCAGGGGGAAATAGAGGTTAGGGACCTACATAGAGTCCAAACTTCGAGTTTAAGGGTGGAGTCCTCCAGACTGCTAAGTCTGCCTAGGAATTCTGACACCAATTACTAATGCATGGGTTTCTTTATTTATTTCTTTTTTCAGTTTTATTGAGATATAATTGACATACAGTATTGTATAAGTTTATTGTGAAAAGATTACCACAATAAGTTCAGTTATTATCATCCCCTCATACAGTTACAAAAGAAAATAATGTTTTTCCCTTGTGATGAGAACTTTTAGGATACACGTTTTAATGTACTATAATAATAATGTTAAGTATACTCATCAGGTTATACATTACAACCCCAGTACTTATTTATCATATAACTGGAAGCTTGTACCTTTCCACCACCGTCATTGAACCCCTGGTGCCCTACCCCCTACCTCTGGTAACCACAAATCTGATCTCTTTTTCTAGGAATTTCTTTTAAGATTCTACATGTAAGTGAGATCATACGCTATTTCTCTCTCTTTGTCTGACTTATTTCACTAAGCATAATGCCCTGACGATCCATCCATGTTATCACAAGTGGCAAGATTTCCATCTTTTTTATGGCGGCATAATATTTCATTACCAATACTGTAGTCCCCCTTGTTTGCGATTTCATTTTCTATGGTTTTAGTTATGCGCAATCTGAAACTGTGCTCTGAAAATATTAAATGGAAAATCTCAGAAATAAACAACTCCTAAGATATATACTGTGTGCTATTCTGAATGGTGAGATGAAATCTTGTGTCACCCTGCTTCATTCATCCTGCCCAGGATGTGAATCATGTCTTTGTCTAACGTAACCACACTGTATACACTCCCTGCCTGTTACTCACTCAGTAGCTGTCTAGGTTATCAGATATTTTCAGAGAGAGAGAGAGAGAGAGAGAAAGAGACTACATTCACATAACTTTTATTACAGCATATTGTTATAATTGTTCTATCTTGTTAATTTATAAATTAATATATTGTAGCTATGTATCTATAGGAAAAAAAAAACATAGTATATATAGAGTTTGGTACTATTTATCTGCAATTTCAGGAAGCCACTGGGAGTCCTCGAGTGTAACCCCTGCAGATAAGGGTGACTACTACGTGTGTGTGTGTGTATGACGTTTTGTTTATCCATTCATCTACTGATAGACACTTATGTGGTTTCCATGTCTTGGCTATTGTAAATAATGTTGTAGTGAACATGGGGGTGCAAATATCTCTTCAAAATAATGATTTCATTTCCATCAGCTATACCCCTAGAGGTGAAATTGCCTGCTCACATGGCAGTTCTATTTTTAATTTTTTGAGGAACCTCCGTGCTGTTTTCCATGGCGGCTGTACCAACTTATATTCACAGCAACAGTGCACAAATAGGGGTTTCTCAGAACCACCTTCAGGTTGGATAATTCCTTAAAAACACAGAACTCGCTGAAACCTATTATACTTACAGTTACATTTATTACAGGACAAAGATACAGTGAAATTAGCCAAAGATGCATAGGCCTAGTCTGAGAGGCTTCCAAAGGGTTACAGCTTCAAAGCTTCCGTTTTTCTCAGGATGCACATTACTTTCCTGACATTGATGTGAAACAGTGCACACAGAGTATTGCAACAGCATTCCATGTGTGTTGTTAATTTGGGAAGCTCACCCAAGCTTTGGTGGTCAGAGTTTTTACTGGGGCTTTATTATGTAAGTAGGATTGATTGAATTGTGGTTGAATTGAACCTCTAGCCCCCACATCTCAGCACATGGTTGGTCTTTCTAGTGTGGCCAGCCCACACAGAAAGCTTGTCTAGTGTGGCTGCCTCCATCCTGCGTCATTTCATTAACATAACCTACCAGGTATGGTCCAAGGAGCTCACCATGAATAACAGAGACTCTCCTAGCACTTGGGACTTTCCAGGTGTTTAGAAGTTACCTCCAAGAGCCGGGACAAATACAAGACCACTCTATTAGCAAGGCCAAGTTCTTTATTACATAGGGCCCTTTCTCCTTTTTTCTATAAGACTCCTAGATTCTGATGTAACAGTGACAAGGGAATTGTCCACTAATGATTGAGATTATCTGCCCAGTGGGAGGGAATGGCGACTCAAAACTGATTTTTTTAAATTAATTGTTCAGTTACAGTGGTCCTCATCTTTTCCCCCCCATGACTCTCCCCTGCCCTCCCCACCCCCATCTTCCACATTCAATCCTCCCCGCCTTGTCTTTGTGCATATGTCCTTTATACATGTTCCGTGACTCATCCCCTCCTTTCCCCCATCGTCCCCCTCCCTCGAAACAGAATTTAAGGTGATTTATAGAAAACAAAACAGTGCCATATTTCCTATAACAAAATAATGTTTTGAAATGCAGACTAATTTGCTTTTCATTATTGGTACTTCCTTTATACCCCCACTCCTCATCCCTTATTAAAGTGAGCAGAAAGAGAGAAAAGATAATAATTTACTTTTGTGCTACAAAATATGCTTTTGAAGCTCTTTGGGAACCGTTTATGAGAGGAGAGGTTTTCGGATTGCAAGAGCCTGAGTGGTTTGGGTATCAAAAATGAGGGCTTCAAGTTTGACAGAAAGATCGGGAAGATCAGATCAATCCAAACCACCTAAACCTATGTAAAGGCATCCCAGGACTAGAAGGGTGGAGAGTCAGAGGGAAAAAAGGAATACACAAATGTGTTCCTGAGAAGAGGCTCTGTACTCTGCCTGCATTCTCTCCACCCCTACCTAGTCAAAGAATAAAAAGGCAGAGACATAGTCAGAAGTTGCTTGTAGTTGACACTCAGTGCCCCATGCACAGCCTTCCCACCTTAATCGTTCCTGTATGTGGTCTCTGACTCCCACTGGTCAGTAGCTTTGTGTCTAGAGGTTTTTTCCCCCGGGACTACTATGCTTGGTACAGCAGTGCAGAAGTGCGAGGTAGTCAAATTTCTGAGAGCAGCCCTTAGCCAAAACTCTTATTATAATTACCTCCCACTATAGATTTCATTATGAATACCCTAGGTCTGGCCCCACCTCTTGGGTGGGATCATTTGGAAGTGTGTATTTTATACCATTTCACCAGAGTTGTCCCATGGGGTTTAAGTTCCTGGAAATCCATCACAGCATTTGACTTAATAATGCACGTTATCTGCCTCGCCTTCTCTGCATCACTCCCTACTCCAAGGTGATTTCCGTATAGTCCGAATGAACTACTTGCCCTTGAGTCCTGTCTCAGAGTTGTTTTCTGGAGGTGCCCATACTAAGGCACAGCTCTTTCCATTGTTTAATGAGGCAAATGTTCCTTTTTAATAGGTTCATTAAGAATAAGGGAAAAGGAGAGGACGGTTCTCCTCCACATATCAGATTTCTCTGTGGTTCCTTGCAGTGGATTTTGTGATTAATTGCGTCACTCAGGGCAGACATTCAGGAAAGAGAGCGTCCTCATGTACTTTGTAATTTTTGTGTTCTGAGCTCATTTTTTATTGGGTATTTATCTTTCATGAGAGTGCTGTGTGTGCACTAGGCTGAGGAGGTATCTCAGTTGGATGGTTAACCATTTGCTTCTTTGACCTTGCAAACTGAAGATCAGTTTCAAGTAAGTTTCTCAGCAAAGGAAACTCATACTCTAAGGTAGTGCAAACCTGTACCTGCCTCCAGGCCAAGATCATGCTTGGGGCTCCAGTTTCTTAGAGTGGCTCTATTTCCTCCAGTGGCCCACAGTGGGCATGGCGTTTATGTACATTCTACGTCTACTTTCTGCCTAAGGACAGGGAAACTCTTCCTAGTGCATACTGTTATTTTGAGAGCCTAGGTCTGGTTTCCTGGTTTGACTTGCTCCTTAGCCTGGATTCCAGTCCTGTTCTTGTGTCAGTTGCATAGCCCCAGTTGCGTCTCCAGGGCCAGGACTCCGAAACTTGCCTGGCTTCAATTCCTCCTCACTGCTTTGATTCTAACATCCCTTGTTCTTCTGACACCTGGGGATTTGCTTTTGAGCACAACTATGTTTTTAAAAAATACAGATTTTTTTCATATCACATCCAGCATTTCTGTGTTTCAGGAGTAGAAGAAGGAACTCCAGCATCTTGTTGGGCAACCGTAGTTACCATGACACGAAGCAGCATAAACTCTCAGCAGGTCACCCTGCCCACAAAGAAGACAATTTGTTGCATTATACAGAGAAGATTAGCTCTTCATAGTCCATTCTGGAATAGGATCTTGGCTTTAATGTACCCGAAAGCCTTCCCAAAGCAAAAGAGCCCTCAAAGAGGAATATGGGCCTTTGTTTTGAAAACTTAGACTTTGTTTGAAGATTTCAAATATCTAAGGAACAGCTTCTTAGGCAGATGTCATGATCCGTGTACCTGAGCTATTCCTTTTCCCAGAAATTTCTGCAAGAGAAAAGCTGTTCTCAAACACATGGCCCAAGATGGAGGCCTATCCTTGATGTGAGCAGAGATAAGCAGCAAAAGATATCTCTCAATTCTAGAGAAAAATTAACCTCAGGGTCACAGCTCATTTTCTGTTCCAACATCCCCATCTTAAAAGGTCATCTAGTCTAGGGAAAGACCAAGGACTTTGAAGTCAAACATCATGGTTACAAAGAGTGATTTTCAAAAGTTAAAATCATGGCTCTAATACAAATATAGAATGGACATATGTTGAAGATTTTATTTAACTCATTAATGAAGAGATCAATAAGGTGGTAGTGCTGGTTCAAAGAGCATTTGAGGACTAGCGTATTTCTAATCCACCAGGAAAGGCAGTTTGAAATAAATTTACTAAGTCGGAGACAAAACTAGTTAATGTCTAAAGGGCAATGAAAATGTACTTTGGGGCTATGTCTTCTATTGCAAAAAACAATTTCCATATAACTTTGGAGTCCAAGCCCTTAATTAATAGTAAATGACAGTTGTACATAGATATGTCCCCTAGGTAATTAAATAATCATGTGATCCTGTCCACATCCCAAGATGTCGCTAAAAGGACATATATACAACCCAATTTTTTCCTTATTTTTCAATTTTTAAAAAAGATTTTATTTATTTATCTTTAGAGGGGAAGGGAAGGAGAGAGGGAGAGAAGTATCAATGTGTGGTTGCCTCTCGTGTGTCCCCTGCTGGCAATCTTTGTTCAGTCCCCCACTGGGTTGGCAGTGCAGTTGGAGGCTCTCTGCCCCTTTCTATTTTCTCCTCCATTTGTTCATGGGTGCCAGTTCTGCATCACGGTTTGAAGGCTTTCTCTTCTGCTTCTCTTTCCTGTCCCTTCATTTCTCCCAAGTGTTCACTTTCCCCAATAAACTTTGCACTTCTCACTCCGTTTTCACCATTTCCTACCCAGAAGACTTGCACTGACTTAGTTAGTACTGCGAGTGGTCTGAGAGCAAGAAAAAAGATGGGGATTGGTGACTGGTCACTCACCCCCTGATGGGCAATGGGGACCTCATCCTGGGTGGTAGGTAGGATATGGAGGGTCCCTGGGATAATGCTGTGTCTAATTGCTAAAATTTACCATGGTAGTAATTTGGAAGAAGGTTCTGATGGAGGGCAAATGGTCGGATGCAAGGATTTGAGAAGTCCAGGAGGTGGGGTAGGGGAGTGGAGGAGGTGTCAATGCATTTAGGAACAATGGAATTGTTTGGCTGCTGTTAAGTTTCAGTGACACCCTACAGAGAGATAATGAAAAATTGAAGGCAGTTAATAAACAATCAAAAAATGGGCGAGAAGCCCAGAAGGCTTCTTTGCTGGATTACAGAGGCCCTTATCTCCTGCACTGGGAGAGCAGAAAAAGCTGAAGACTAAACTCAAAATGTAATAGTTATATTCACTGACCTTCAAAGATGATGGGATCTGCTCAGCTGAGGCAGTCTATTATGTCAAGGTCAGGGCCCTGTTGGGGACACCCTGGGACTCTGATATGTGGGATGAGGACATGTGGGTGGATGCCCCTGAAGAGTTTGGCTTCTCAGTGTTAAAGAAAGGCCCAAGATTAGGCCCAAGATTGAGTCACACTCATGCTGAGGCACATGTCAGCAAAGCAAAACTTTATTAAGTTTTTATGCTCGGCTTTTCCAGAAAAGGAAGGCCTAGATTAACCAATCAGAATTGGCCTGCGTAGCACAAGTCACCTGACCCAGCTCCGAGACTTCCCTTTGCTTCACAGAAAGAGAGTAACCCCGCTTTAACGAATCAGCAAATGCCCAACATAACTTCCTTGTTCCTGCTCACTTAGTCTATAAAACCCTCCTGAATTGCACGGCTTTTTGGAATTCCTTTCTTTAAAAAAAAGATTTTATTCTTTTTAGAGAGATGTGTGACAGATACATCAATTTTTACATGTGTGACAGATACATCAATTGGTTGCCTCTTGCACGCCCCCAAGTGGGGACACGGCCTGCAACCCAGGCATGTGCCCTGACAGAGAATTGAACCAGCGACCCTTTGGTTTGCAGACTGGTGCTCAATCCACTGAGCCACACCAGCCAGGGCTATAACTTGTTATTCTTAACAGATGCCACCAAAATATTATAAAAGAGTGTGTTATTAGCTAGTCATGCCCATGTAAAGTATTGTATGTACAACCTCAAACATGAAGTTTGTCAAGTAGGAACAGATATTGAATTTAAATTGAGTGATCAGCAGATGAATAGGTCTGTAGTTTGGAATGAATTAGAAGACTGCCCATAGAAATTATTTGGTACTGTATGGAGAAGCCTTAACAGGACAGTTTAAGAGAGCTTAGTACAATTATAGGCAGTTGCCCTTGGATTGTAAAAACTGAGCCAAGGAAACTTTCTGAGTGTCAACTGAAATCTGAGCATGCTGCTTCTACCTCATTTAGCAGATTCAAAATAGGAATGTATTAAGTCCTCTAATCTACGTTCAGTAGTCCTAACAGGGGCCTAAACTAGGGTCATGGCATAATGTAATGAGAATGTATTTTACTTACATAATGTTTTTTTTAACTTCAAACATGTTTAAACTTATTATTTTCCCTAAGCAATTTCTTAGGCAGGGAGAAGTGTGCAATAAGGAAGAGTTAACTTGAATAAGATCATCCGAGGTGACCTCTTCGGTGACTTGTTTCACATGGCACCACATTAACCTGGTTAAGGCTTTGTTTTGTTTTGTTGCGTCCCAACAGTACTTGTCAAACCAGAAACTGGAAGGGCGAGGCCCACGTTTACCAAAACCTGGAACACGATTTTAATTTTCATTGGTCTGTTGTTAGAAACGAAAGGGGAAGTGTCACTTGGGCACTTGGGGCGATTTCGAGAAACAAGCAGGAAATTGCCAATGGAATTTAAAAAAACAACAACTTTGCTCTGGATTACTCTTCTCAAACCTTTTAATCTTCTCATCCAATTAGATGAATTAGACTTCAGGACAAGTTAAGTCACCCGCTGAAGTAAAGGAGAACTGTATACTTTCTACAGAGTTCAAAATACCTATGATAAGATATATGACTCTGGACTCAAGAGTAGAGACAATATTTTCCTACGATTTGTTACATTTCCTATGACTCAGCAAAATGCAATTTATGGTTGTAGGCAGTTTGTTGAGAAATGTTATCTTTAAGCAAACACATGTAGGACAACTAGCTTATGGAGAAATAGCCCTAGCTTCCCTCTGTCAGTTGGGAAGTTTAGGTTTTCAAAGATCCATGAAGATGATTAAAACTAGTAAAGACTAAAATAGAGAAAAATACAATCTCGGACACACTGGAAGTGTAAACTGGGATATATTTTTCTGAAGGGCAACTTGGCAATATATACTGAAGCTTTAAAAAGTGCATTTCTTTATCTAAACATCTTCATTAAAATTTTTTCATAAGAATATAATTACATAATTGAACAAAGACCTTTGTAAAATAATATTTATTATAGTGTTGGAATATGGGAAACAAATATATGACAATATAGGATTGATTACAAATTATGATACAAATGTATAATGAAGTATTAAAAGCCACTAGTATATTTAAAATATATATTCATTAACATAAAAGATATTCATTATACCATGGAGTGAAAAAGCCCTATGGAGCCTGTGAGCTCAATATTGTTTACAACCTGATTTTATATTTGCATATATAAACACACACATGCATAGAAAATGTGTGGAAGTTTACAGTAGACAATATTAACTATTGTTAAATACTTTATTATGAAATATTGAAAGCACACAAAGTCTCTATCACCTTTAAGAATTGGAATTCAACATATGAATTTGGAGGGACATTTTCAGGCCATAGCAAGAGCTTAATCAGAATGGTGCATTTATTGACTCGCAGAGCTCCAGGATGTACCTGGGCTTCAGGAATATCTGGAACCAGGAACCAGAGGTGTGATTGCCAGTATTTCTTTCTCTCTCTCTCTCTGATTCTTATCTTTGATTCTCTCGTTGCTTTTACTGGAGTTTCTGTCATCACAGATCACTTCTCTTCCTCTTTCTCGTCCTGATGGCTAATGTTTATTTAACTTCTATAATGTTCTCATTGCCGTGGAATATTTCATTTTACGCTCAAGCAACATTTTGAGTTAAGTGCACTCATCCCACTGTTTCATCTGTGTGATTGATCTTGGGCAAGTCACGTAAATTCTCTGGGTCTTATTTTTCTCATTTATAACATGGAGACAATGAGAGTACCTAACTCATGGAGTTGTTGTGGTGGTTAAACCAATAATATAAGTGTAAGATGGGACACAGTGCTTTGCCCACAGTAAATGTTCCATAAATATTAGCTACTGTTGTTATTATTGGTTGTCATCATCAAAGTAAAGCAGGTAGTTGCAACAAGCCCCTCTGCCTTCCATGCAGTCACTTTATGGTAACATTTTTTTTCTTGAAGGCTGTATCTAATTTTAAAAAATCAGATCACATCAGGGTAAAATTGTTCCATATAGAAGGAAGGAGTATAAAATATCAAGCATTGTGGATCCAGCTGCCCTAGGGGATAGCCTGATACATATCAAGAGTGAGAAAGGACTATTTGTAGAATCT
This sequence comes from Carollia perspicillata, assembly GCA_004027735.1. NCBI lineage: Eukaryota > Metazoa > Chordata > Mammalia > Chiroptera > Phyllostomidae > Carollia > Carollia perspicillata. The sequence continues at coordinate 118,946 of PVKM010000119.1, read as the reverse complement.
CTCTGTTATGTCCTGGTCACCTTCTTTCTGTCTTTTTAAAGATTTTATTTATTTATTTTTAGAGAGGGGAAGGGAGGGAGAAAGAGAGGCTACCATCAATGTGTGGTTGCCTCTCACTCACCCACTACTAGGTGCCCTGACTGGGAATTGAAGCGGTGACCCTTTGGTTTGCAAGCCAGGGCTCAACCCACTGAGCCACACCAGCCAGGGCCTGGTCACCTTATTTCTGATTTCAAGTTGAATGTCACACATTTTCCTCTCCATTTTAATTCAAGACCATGGGCTGTTTGGGCTGTGACCTGAATATGTTAATAGGGTGGTCGGTGTTTTTTGAGGAAGTTATCTCATAATTAATTGTGTGTGACACAAGAAGAAAAATGAAGCCTGAAACTAGTTTTGATGCCTAGAAGAAAAATCAGCGGCCGTTATATAGCTAATGCAAATTTCTGCAAAACAGTATGATGCCCTAGAGAAATGAGGTATTTTCTTAAAGAATATCATGTCCAAGCTACTTTATAAACTCAGATTTTAACATCATCAATTGTGAAGTGCTTTGTTTTTCCTTTCTTCCCAAAAAGTCGCAAGAAATGCTGAGTTCAAACTAAGAAGATATTATCCATTATGAACACATTGTTGGAATGTCACTTTATATTTTGAAAGAGCTTTCGAGTTTTCAAAGAGCATTTTTTCCCATTTCACTCTCTCTATGACCTAAGTGAAGTAGAACATGAGGATTACTCATAAAGAACAAAGTGAGTAAGAATATGTGATGATGTAAGAGTAATTTCTGCCCCCAACCAGGTAAAGATCCCATTAGGGTGAGGAATTTGAGAGGACACAGGAGAGTCACACATCAGTGAGTGTCCCTAAGAGAGTACTGGGGCCCGGCCCCCACTCTCTAGGATGGATGGGTCCAGAGGGTGACGCAAGTAAGCCTCAATGGGGTCCGAGGATGGAAGCAGGTATGCTATCCATTTCAGGGGTAGTCAGGGGACTGCAGGCCTCTCAGAGAAGCCCCTCATTTAGCAAGTCACCAGAACAGAGGATACTGATGCTGAGAGAGGCCCCCCCAACAGAAGTACCTGAAGTCACCGCACAGGGGCCCATGCACATCAGCCTGGTGTCGGGAAAGCATGTGAGTGTCCCTAAACCTCTGAGAGTCTGAGAAAGAGCACCAGCAGGCCTGAGGATATGTGGGGTCAGGATAGAGAAGAATTAGAGTTGTGTCTTGGTAACCACAGGCCAAGGTGGGATGATGGCCTTCAGCAATGAATGCCAGAACTCAATGACAAAGACCAGATGAGCAAGTTAAATTCTGATTAATTTTAATTGAAATAGAAAGCCCCTGTATCTAGCCCTGGCTGGTGTAGCTCAGTGGATTAAGCGCAGGCCTGTGAACCAGACATCCACCGTTTGATTCCCAGTCAGGGCACATGCCTGGGTTGCAGGCCAGTTCCACGCAGGGGACGCATGAGAGGCAACCATACATTGATATTTTTCTCTCTCTCTCCTTCCCTTCCCCTCTAAAGATAAATAAATAAAATCTTTTTTAAAAAAAGCCCTCTGTATCTAGAAACCCTGTTCATTTTGAAGTCCAGTTTACAGCAAGTTACTCAGAAAGAACCTAGCTTATTTCTGAGGAGAAGAAGGGATGGGGAATACTAAGTTACTTGAAAGAGTCAGTTTCAAGCTAGAAATGGTTGAGTTACTTTAAATTGGCAAAATTAAGTTTTGTAGTGCTGACTGCCTTTATAAGGGCTCAATAGCTGAATTAAATATATTTAAGGAGAAAAGAAAGTTGCATTCTTTAGGTTATTTGAAGGTTTATTTTATTTATATATTTTTTAAGATATTGTTTATTTATTTTTAAAGAGAGGGGAAGGGAGGGAGAAAGAGAGAAACACCAATGTGTGGTTGCCTCTCGCGTGCCCCCTACTAGGGACCTGACCTGAAACCTACACATGTGCCCTGATCGGGAATTGAACCTGTGACCTTTTGGTTCATAGGCTGGTGCTCAATCAGCCAGGGATGAAGGTATATTTTAAATACCTTTATTATTTAAAGGAGTCCTCTAGTGATCACTCTAAACTGTGAATAACTGTCTAATTTGCACATCAGATTGAAAAGTTACATTTTTACACACTCGAATTTTGGGATTGTGAATTTACTATCCACTACTTATGTGCAGATAAGTTGCACATTTCCCTGTCTCATGGAAGGTCTTCTTCTCTTAGAGGGACTGCGGGCAGGATGTAGCTGTATGCGTGTATACATCTCCATCTCTGCTGGTTCATAAACCCTTGAGATTCCCATGAGCTTCCCATGTGAAATCTGAAACTGCCCGCCCCTCCTCCCTGAACTCACAGAAGGCAAGGAGAAATGGAAGGAGGAGGCAGGCTACTGCAGATTGGGAGGTAGAAAGTTTAATAAATAGGAGAACTTATACACTAGGCTTGTCTTGGGTACCACAAAACAAGTAGATCTCCGTACCCACCTGCTGGAATCCTAAATGTTTATCTAGAGGCCTGATAGGATTTGGTCGTATATACTGTTCAAATGGTCTCAACTAAACCTTACTTTCTCAAGGTGGTGTCCTTAGCCTGTAGCTTCTAGTGTTGGACAGGCAATCGGAATACACATTCCAAGGGGGCAGTCTCAGCAGTCCAGCTGAGAAACTGTGAGGTAATAAATGCAGATTGTTTTAAGGTGCTACATCTGTGATAATTTGATATCCTAATTTGACACACAGCAATAGAAAACTAACAGGCTAGCAATACCTTTTATATGCCAGATGATGCCCATTGTCTCTCAGTTCATTCATATTTTTATTTTTAAAAATATTTTATTTATTTATTTTTAGAGAGGGGAAACGAGGAAGAAAGAGGAAAGAAATGTTAATGTGCTGTTGCCTCTTGAGCGCCCCCTACTGGGTAACTGGCCCACAACCAAGGCATGTGCCCTGACTGGGAATCCAACCAGTGACCCTTTGATTTGCAGGCCGGCACTCAGTCCACTGAGCCATACCAACCAGGGCAGAATTTCTTTTTCTTTTTTTTTAAATTTTATTTATTGATGAGAGGGAGAGAGAGAGAGAGAAAGGGGGAGAGAAAGATTTGTTGTTCCATTTATTTATGTATTCACTGGTTGATTCTCGTATGTGCCATGATTGGGGATCAAACCTGCAACCTTGGCGTATGAGGATGATGCTCTAGCCAACTGAGCTACGTGGCCAGAGCTGCAGGTTAGAATTTCAACATGAGTTTCACTGGCTAAAAGCAAGGTGTCAGCAGGGCTGCCTTCCTTTTTGGAGGCCCCAGGGGAGTATCCATTTTCCTTACTTCTCTAGCTTCTGGAGGCCGCTGCATTCCTTGGTTCATCGTCTCCTTCATGTGCAAAGCCAACAACATTGCACCTCTCTGACCTTTCTTCCGTAACTATATTTCCCTCCAACACTATTCCTGTGTCTTCATCTTTCACTTTTAAGGGCCCTTGTGATTACATTTGACCCACCCAAGTAATCCAGAAAAATCTCCCTATCTTTAGGTCAGCTGCTTAGCATCCCTCATTCCACCTGCAATCACAGTTTTCCTTTTCTAGGCATTAGGACATGGATATCTGGGCAGGACATTAATCTTCCTACCACATAGAACTGTCATTTTCCTCCAGAATCAACCTATAAATTTAGTGTGATGTCAATTACATCATGATAAAGTGATTCTAAATTTAGCGTAAAAGTGATAATGTACAGGAATAACAAAAATGTTTTTGAAAAATAGGAATAATGACAGGGGACTTGCTTTATCAGACACAAAATGTGGTATGAAGATAAAATAATAAAAATACTTTGGCATTGGTGGGTGGTTGAAGATAGTGTTATGAAAACTAGCAATTCATACAAAATAAATTCCAGATGAATTAAATATCTAAATGTTAAAAAAAACCTTGGAAGTGCACACACACAGAAGTTCACAGTGGGAAAAATTATTTTTGTTTTTCTTTTTAAAAGATTTTATTTATTTATTTTTAAAGAATGGGGAAGGGAAGGAGAAAGAGAGGGAGAAACATCAGTGTGTGGTTGCCTCTGTTGTGCCCCCAACTGGGCACCTGGCCTGCAACCCAGGCATGTGCCCTGACTGGGAATCTAACCAGTGACTCTTTGGTTTGCAGGCCGGCACTCAGTCCATTGAGCTACACAGCCAGGGCAATTCAGAGTGGGAAAAATTGTTTTTAAAAACTTATAAGCTATACAGGAAAATATTGACATATTTGAATAAATGCATGCAAGTTTAACATTTCTGTATATCAAACCATAGCATAAACTAAGATAAAAGGTAAGTGACAGCCTGGGAGTATATTTCAAATATATACATCAAAGGATTAATATTCATTTTGTACATAACACACACACACACACACACGAAAAACAATCCAATTGAAATAAATACAGGAAATACATTAATCACTCATTGAAGAAAATCAAATGTCCAATAAACATAAGAACTTATGCTTGTAGGAAAATGGAAATTAAGAAATAATAATCTAGTAAAAGACAGAAAACTATACTTGAACAACAATTAAAATAAATTAAAAAAATAAATAATAATCTGTCTCTAATCACATTAGGAAAAATGAAAAATATACATAATTTCTGATATTCACTAGCGTGGTGGGAATGGGCCCTCGTTATACTGTTTGGAATAGTATATTTTTTTTCCTGCCTGAGCTAGCCATATTTAATTGGAGATGTGTCCCAAACATCTTTTTTTTTTTAATTTTTATTTGCCCTGGCTGGTGTAGCTCAGTGGACTGAGCGCAGGTTGTGAACCAAATGGTTGCTGGTTCAATTCCCAGTCAGGGCACATGCCTGGGTTCCAGGCCAGGTCCTCAGTGGGGGGCATGTGAGAGGCAACCACATATTGATGCTTCTCACCCTCTCTTTCTCCTTCCCTTCCTCTCTCTAAAAATAAATAAATACATTGTTTAAAAAAATAAAAAAAAATTATTTATCTTTAGAGGGGAAGGGAAGGAGAGAGGGAGAGAAGTATGAATGTGTGGTTGCCTCTGGTCCCCCCCCAACTGGGCACCTGACCTGGCCCGCAACCCAAGCATGTGCCCTGACTGGGAATTGAACCGCGATCCTTTTGTTCCCAGGCCCATGCTCAATCCACTGAGCTACACCAGCCAGGGCTTGGAATAGTATTTTTTTTGAAGAGCAAATTTGGGAGTATGTTTGAAAATTAAAACTATGTCTACATCTGTAAGTAGAAATGCTCTTGTGCTTACAACACTATAGGTATAGTTACATTTGTTGAGACAGTTTTAAAAAAAAGTATTTGCATACTGACTGGTGTAGCTCAGTGGATTGAGTGCCAGACTGCGAAGCAAAGAGTCGCTAGTTCGATTCTCAGTCAGGGTACATACTTGGGTTGCAGGCCAGGTCCCCAATGGGGGCAAGTGAGAGGCAACCACACATTGATGTTTCTCTCCCTCTCTTTCTCCTTTCCTTTCCCTTTCTCTAAAAAAAAAAAAGTATTTGCATGATTATGTTATTACAGTAAAATATTGGAAACAGGCTAAGTGTCCATGGATAACAGAAGGGTTAAATTAAACATGGTGCCTGCCTGCAAGAACAAAGACGCACAATTCCCCAGTCATCACATGAAATAACCTTAAATTCAGCTTCTTGACTCTGTGCCTTCAATTCTTCCCAGAGATCATCTCTCCCCTTTCCCCAAGGAAGAAACAAAACTAGTTGCATCTTAACCATGGATTTTCCTCAGAGGCTTAAAATAGTTTTCTATGCAATATGTCTTACAGCACAAATCAAATTCTACAAAAGTTGCAGTGCATTTTATGTGGATATTTTGAAAAAAATGCGGTACATGCATGCTTTGCATAGTTTTAAAAAATGGGGCAGATCTGTATGTCCTGATATGGGAAGATCTCCAGACATATTGGTAAATGAAAGAGGAAGTTGTAACGGATATGTCTAGAAGTATGACATTTATGTAAAATAAAAAATTTACAACATCTGCATAAATGTAAGACATAAATTATTATAATATAATACAATCTTTTATGTAGTATATGCTTGGAAGGGTACAAACCAAACTGACACCTTTTTTATTTTGCAATCTTTTTTGATTCTGAATTTTTTAAAAAGATTTTATTTATTTAGTTTTAGAGAGAGGGGAAGGGAGGGAGAAAGAGAGAAAGAGAAATATCAATGTGTGATTGCCTCTCATGTGGCCCCCACTGGGGACCTGTCCCACAACCCAGGCATTTGCCCTGACTGGGAATCTAACCAGTGACCCTTTGGTTCAGAGCCCATGCTCAATCCTCTGAGCTATACCAGCCAGGGCAGATTCTGAATTTTTATAATAAATGTATTCATATATTACATACATGATTTAAAAAATGGTAATTAGCCCTGGCTAGTGTGGCTCAGTGGATTGAGCTCCGGCCTTTGAACCAAAGGACCACCAGTCCCAATCAGGGCATGTGCTTGGTTTGCAGGCCAGGTCCCTGGTGGGGCATGCACAAGTGGCAACCACACATTGATGTTTCTCTCCCTCTCTTTCTCCCTCCCTTACCCTCTGTCTAAAAATAAATAAATAAAATGTTTTAAAAAATAGTAATCAGAATGCTTTTTTTTAACCTGATTAAAGAAAAATTCAGTGTGGAGAAAATAGGTGGGGAAAAAAAGGTTCCAAAATTTAACAGTAAACATTTGGGGACAATAATATCTTAGATGCATGGATAATACCTTTATGACAATTTCCCCCACAGGCAAGTATTTCTGTCATAAGAGAAAAAAGTACGCAAAAATAAGAGGTAAGAAACATATTTAATGATAACTAATTTAAGTTTGACTCGGCTGGATGGCAGCAGCTGAAGCACTGAGAGGAAATAAATACCTTAGGTTTTGACGTCCAAAGGCCTGCGTTGATACTCTAATTATTATGTCCTTCTCTGTTTGAACTTGGGCAAATTACTTACCATATCCAAGCCTTAGTTTCCTCATTTGTAAGATGAATTGATAATGGCGCTACTTTATAGGATCATTTTGAAGGTTAAATGAGCTAATGTATATAAATAACCAGGAACATTGCAGGTGTTCAATAACCATTAGTTCCTTCTTCCCCATTTTTCAGGCTGCCTTGGAGATAGCCTTCATTTATATCCCTTAGACTAACTTGTACTCCTAATTTGTGTGTAATTACAATAACAGCTTAATTTTGTAGAATGCTTTAAGGTTTACAAGCATTTTCATATACTGTACTGTACTATATACAACTTGATTCCCGTATATAATTATGTGAACCTCATTTTACCTTCCTTCCACTTGGGTGCTCAGGAGTAAACAGGGTGATAAAGATATGACTGAGAATGTTTTCACAATGAGAAAATTCTAGTGCTACTTTGACCCTCTCTTTTTACGGAGCCCAGTGAGCTTAAGTGTTCTGCTTAAGGACTACTGTATCAGTTAGCTTTTGCTGCATAACAAACACTCTAAAACTTAGTGGCTTAAAAGAACAACAGTTTATCTGGCTCATCATTCTGATGGCAGCCCTTATGGTCTGAATCAAGCTCAGCTTTTCTTGACTGGGTTCACTTCTATGTCTGGGACCTTGGCTGGGATGCCTGAAGTAGCTAAAGCATCTTTTCACATGGCCTCTTAACCTCTAGCAGACTAATGCAGGTCTGTTCACACAGTAGTGTCAGGTTCCAAGAGCAGTGAGAGAGGAAGCTGCAAGGCCCCTTGTGACCTAGACTTCAACTCACATGTCACATTCTCTGCATTCTTGTGGCCAAAATGAATTATGACAACAGCTATAATACCAAGGGCTGGGAAATAGACTCCACCTTTTGGTGCTAGAAGCTGTCACAGGGAAAAGTGAAGGACTGGGGAGATTTTTTGCAGTCTATCCCTGATACATAGTTAGCGAGTGGGTATGCATTGATGAGAAGTCAGACCTGATGACTGTTGATCCAACAATTCCACTTCTCGTTAGGTATCAGAAGGAAACAACAAAACCACTATGTTGAAGAGATATATTCACCCCCATGTTCATGCCAACATTATTTACAAAAGCCAAGACATGGAAACAGCCTAAGTGTCCATTGAGGGATGAATGGGTAAAGAAAATGTGATATATATATATAGTGGAATATTGTTCAGCCATTTGGGACAAAATGGATGGACCTTGGGGGTATTAAGCTAAGTGGAATGAGTCAGGCAGAGAAAGATAAATACTGTATGAGCTCACTTATATGTGGAATCTAAACAAAAGCAAAAAAACAAACTCAGAAAAAGAGATCTGATTTGTGGTTACCAGAGGCTGGGGGTTGAGTGGGGGTATGGGAGAGTTAGATGAAAGTGACCAAAAGGTACAAATTTCCAGTTATAAGACAACTAAGTACTGGGAATGTAAAATGGAACAAAACAAAAGCAACACAAGTCTGATGACGGTTGAGTCCAGACCCACTGCAGTATATTTTTGTAATAAAATTATACACTGAAATCTGCATACATTCTTCATTTTTCTCTTGTTCTCTTAATGTCCCTAGAAATGCATGACATTCAGCTAAAAGACTAAACTGGAGTTTTGTGGTTTTTTAAAAAAAATAAGATTTACTAATCATGGAGTTAGCTGTCTCAGAAAGGGAGAATGACTTCTTAGTGACATTCTTAAAGAGTGACAGTAAAACTTGTCTTCTATAGGCTGAATCTAGGACAAAATTTGTTGAAAGAGATGAGGGCGTGATGGCAGTATACATAAGGACTTTAATGTCCCTGAATCAGTCACGAATGGAAAGTTTAAAAAAAAACCCCACAACACTTTAAAAAGTCTGCCTCAGGCAATCTCAAAACTTTTGACATTTCATTTATTGGAAAAATGTAGCTTTTTGTAATTAAAAAAGTTTTGACAACTGAAAGTGACTTTAAGACCTGTTGAAACCAGGTCGGTGAAGCTGCTGATGATCTGAGTTTTTATCCTAACAGTGAGAAGACTGCAGGCTGTGGATTTTTAGCTGCACATGTGATAGGTACTGCAGAGGGCAACTGCATCCCAATGAAACATTTTTAGATTGCAATGATGCACACACAGGCTTTCAGAAGCCTAGGGACTCCAAAAGAAGGTTTATTCATGCCCTACGTTTATGTAGTAACTATGAAAGAAATGAGCCCTATTAAGGTAATATTCTGCTGGAAGTAATCCTTATTTGATTTGTCAATTCCGTCAACACTATCTTGATTGCACTGGTCACTAGTGTCTACTGAATCAAGATAGCTGCCGACAGCAGTACATGAGGACAATAGGAGGATTAATTATGCCGGTAGGGTTCTCACTCACCTCTCCTGTGTTGTCTGGGTTCAATGCATCCCTTATTGTTTGTGTCCACGCTAGTGGATGCTGGGATGGTTGAATCATTCATTGCTCATAGTTCACTCTAGATACAACTGTTGCCTCTGCAACAGTAATTGTTAAGGAAAAAATCGTCTGCTTCTCAAATTGCCTCTGATTGATTATCGGGCAGTAGCTTCATTTAATTTGCACCGCTCTGCCGTCCTCAGCCTCTTTCATTAGAGTTCTGCCAAGTCTCTCATTGGCCTCCAGTGTTCTACCTGTAAG